>JASAMV010006651.1:0-34589 GCA_030248065.1 Rhynchonema sp. JSB1_4
AAAAAAGCTGCAAGAGCCAGTCATGCACGTTTCTGTTCAGAAAAACCATCAGAATAGCACTAATGTCCCAACCCAAATTGTGGTTTTCAAGCGCGGTCACTGATTTTAATCCTTATTTTCTGATTATTGCAAACGCCAAGCCAGCGTGCTGAAAACCATAAAATTATGAATTATGCACGTTTATATTTTTATAAGATTTGATTTTATACTACCCTTTAATGCTCGTTGTTTTGCCTTCTCTGCTGACCCATGTTTCCCGCTTCCAATGCAATGCATCACATGATGTCTTAGAATCTTTTTCCAAAATTTTCAGATTTATTGTTTTTATGAAATTTTGATTAATGACTCCTGCACAGCATTTACGATGCACGCGATTTTGAATGATTATGGTGCACATGGTTGTTTCTCCAACATAATGTATGCTGCATCTTTCTGTCAAAAAATGTGACTGTTGATTATGTTTAAATGCATTCAACAAATCAGTCTCATAAAAATGTCGCATTTCTGGGTACTCATGCACCTCGTGTATCATATCTCGTGCATCGAGTTTTCAAAGTGCTACATAGTTACCGCCATTTTTTCGGCAATAAATGTTCTTCATGGGGTCAAAAGTGCTTGCTAATCCCATCATTATAAACAGGATTACGTCGATTGTACGTACCTCTGATAGTCCTGAATATAGTATCAGGCACATTGCTTTAGCCCAAGCCTGAAGTCTTGACCCAAATGTCGCTTGTGATCTTGACTTGAAATATACCAATACCCACTTTTTTGCTCACATATCCGATGACACACACACAGCAAACCATTGGGTTTAAAATCGCTTGACTTAACGTTTGTACAAATTTTCAAATGAAAATTCCACACGACTAAAAGCGATGATTCAGTGCTTCGGCCCACCCTGTTATTGGCTTTTCTTCAAATGCGTTTTTTTTTCTTTTCTTACATTTTTGTGCGAATAATGTTTGCGTCATTTATTCTAAAGTTGGCCATTTCACCTTTTTTTATCATTCCTGCCTGTGATTCGCCCATTATCACCCTTGGCTGGGTTCTCAAACAATTTTGAACGCGCCAAAAATCATTTTCGTCACAATGTTACCGGCTCTAAGGTTATTTTATGTTTGCTCATATTTTTTGTGCGTGCATAAGATTGCTGTCAGGGCAAGTTTTAAAAATTTCATATCGTTGATTGTGTAAACACCAATACTAATAATCGAAAATATGCGACAACTTTTTTCAGCAGTGTTGTGTGATTTATTCATTTTTTGAGCATATTCCTAAAACATTCATTTCTGACGTTTCTTTTGCTTTGTCTTAAATTCCGTCCTCATTTTTACTTTCTTTAATTGCTGTAATTATCTTCATAACTGATGTAATGTGGAAGACAGTGCGTAAAGATAAACATTTCAGTCGAATAGTCCCGACACCTGCGCTATTCTCGATGTGTCTAAGATTGACTCGTCTGATGCCATGATGTGTGCTATATAAACGACCACGTTCTACACAACCCGTCACTCTATTGCGTTACCGTAATACACAATCTTGTGATCGCTAGCTGGCGTTTCCCTTAAACTGGAATATGCGAAAATCCAAGGGCAAGTCGATAGTGTGTAAATCTGTCAACAGAAAATCGATAGAACACACAGATTGGGATTCGAGTTTTGTAAATATAAGAGAAAAGTTTAATGACGTGTGTATAAACATATTGCGCACTTTTATAAACGCCAAGAGACTTGCTCATAACTGAAAGCCAATGCTTATGTGCACGGCACCAAATAATTTTTCAGAATTTACTTACCACCCGCTATTGCTGTCATCGTAAGCAACCCGCTGTGAAATTAGATGCACTTCACTGCACCTGGTGCATGGCAGGATTGCATAGTACCCACTTGCAGATGTATGTATAACATAAAATCCTGCAAATCTTGGCATAAGCTATACCACTGTTGATAGTACGCGATGATAAACTTTCTGTTTCAGTAATATTTATCTCGCACTAGATTTCTTCAATTTTGCTTGTGCACTCGCAGTAGATACTGAAGTGAAGTGCACTACGTGCTGAAATAATAATGTATTTGTGCGTGGTATATATGTTGTGAAAACTTTATACAAAGATGTGGACAAATTTGTTTATTAGCACATATGGCGTAACGTCTTGCGCAAAATGCGTCCATATTTTATGGGTTTACCGACACCAAGAGTAATGGAACGGTAGCAGTAAGTCCAAGCGTTTCCCAAGACCTTAACACATGGTCGTAAACCGGAAATCCCCGCATATTTATAGTAACATTTATGAATATGGGATAAAGTCCGGTGTTTATCCGCATGCCGCACGCTGCTATACTGCAAGGCTATCATACCCATTTGTCATACTAACGCGCCCGCTTTGACGCGAAGGCGGATCCTATGAAAGCCTTTGACCATCACTCAGTTCGTTACGAAGCATTTCCAGCGCAATTCGTTCCATTATCAATGACAAGATATCCGTTCAACGTTTTATGAGCAGCCGCCTGTGTACTACATATTTGTATGTCTCCACAGGGTTCCAGTCCATTGAGATCGCAAAGAAACCAGTTGACTGAAAACAGAACATTTGGTGCCGTGCGTATAAGCATACCAAGCGCCGGCTGTGCAATATGCATGCTCACACGCACGGCACCAATATTCTGACTCAGAGTTGTGTGCGCGAGCTTGCACATCAATCAATCAATCCATACATCTGCAGTCCTATCGTATTAGATCAGTGTTCGTTCACTTATTCACATTTGGTACTTGAACCTGCTTCACATATACGTATGTACAAATGCGAAAGAAAATTCACAAAGTGTTACGAAGTACCCACTGTGAGACTTCGGAAACTGAATATGTACACATGTGGGTCGAGATCGGTCGAGTTTCCGCTATTCCATTCACAAAAATCATAATAATGTCTGGCCCACTCTCTCAATATTTCTGTCATCGCGCTCGTTTTCAAATCCAAAATGAAACAAAGCAAAGTGGTGCGCTTTCGTCCCTTATGTCCATTTATACAGTAGTTGAAGTGCACCAAGCAAAGATTTACATATTCTATCTCAAGCGGTCGAACAAGGGCCATAGGCATTATGCGCACTGTAGGTATTATGCTGCTTATTTGTATTCATTCCAGTAGTTCAGGCCCGGCACTCCTCTAAAAATCTACAGTTTCTTTCTTTTCAGATTTCGCATTTTGTGTCTCCAAACAGTCCAGTTACGGTTCAATACATGTATATCAGTTCCAGGATGGTAAAACTTTGGACTACATCGTGTTGAATAAAAGAACTGACCGTGCTTTTCATTTTTAATTTCTTTGTGTTTAACAAAAAGGCCGCGAAACAAAAAGCGCATGTGGAGCGGAATTCAACCTGCCACTCTCCTCAGGACCTCACTTACCCAGTTTTGCGCCAAATTTGGACTTTTGGTGCCGCACGTATCAAGTGCTTGGTGCGTGTTTTTCGAAGGGCTCCAGTATCGTTACATACCAGCTCTGCCAAGGCTTCCCCGAAGGTTTCACTAGAACAGTGAAAATTAGAAGAGGTACCAAAATATTCTCGTCGTGCTTATGCGCGCAGCATTAATATTCTGAACTTCTGACACATACAGTTCCGGGTGCAATTCTAGGCTGAAAGTTGAAGTCGCGTGCACGCGCGTGCACGCGACTTCCTAGTGCTAAACATAGGGAGCGCACGCCAGCGCACGCGCAAAACTTCGCGCGCACGCGCATGCACGCGACTTCAACTTTCAGCCTAGAATTGTACCCGGTACTGTATATCTGTTGCACTGTGGGTACACGGCAAGTGCCTTACTGCACTACTTCCCCCAAACACTGCTTTTGATTAACTCCCCTCTCTCTGTGTCCATCTGTATTTTCGTCAATGAATGACAGTCTTGCAAATACACAAATTTGGGAAGTTTTTGGCCATTTGGAAGTGCGACAAAAAGTTTTTGGTTCTGATTTTTTTACGCAATTTGCATGTGGTCAATTACAGGGCCTATGCAACTTTGTTGTAATATAACTTGTCAATGAAATTTGCCGAGTTACCCTTAGTACTCTCATTTGTTAATTGACTAATTTATTGTCGCAGTTTTTTAAGCACCCCCTCATCACAACCTTCCCCATTCCATTTTCACACAACAGGACCCCCGTGGACTTGCTATGTATGCTGTTGCTTTGTTTAGGTTAACGTGTCATACACAACATGCGACCTGTGTGTATGCACCACTCTTTTTCATCGATGTTTTTCTGTAACATTCACAAAACCAGGTTTCCTCCACTTTTCCCCTTTTTTCGCATATTATTTTGTGAACATGTTATGAACCGGTTCAGGATATCATGTCCCAATGGGTTGAACGAACTCGAATATATTTCTGAGCCTGAGCATGCTTTGCTTTCCAGCACACACAATTATGTGCGCTTTTTACTCCAACTCAATTAATTTCCACAAGACTGTGAACGACAACGCATTCAAAAATGCTGTCAATCGCTCAACCACCCACAATACAACAACACTACTAGAATAACTTATCGATTCATTGAAACATCAGCCAGCCAGCCAGCCAGCATCAGTATGTACACGCTGTCGCGTTCCGACGCTGCGTCACCAGCGAGCAGCGGTGCACAGTCAGGATCGAGTCCGAAACATTACAATTCGACTGGGTCTGATGGCGATGGACAGACAAACAGGCCGAACCGAACATTTACAATCGCTGTGATCGGGCTGAGTGGCGTCGAAAGTGTGAAAGGTGATTCCGTTGTACTTACATACGCAGTCGACCCGCTGATAGCGACCTTTCATGCAGCCAAACACCCAAGAAGTGGAACCTGGCCTGCTGGTACATATACCAAGCTGCTCTCTGAAATCTGCAGAGTGAACTTTTCCATATTGAAAAACACTTTTTTTGGTCTTGAGTCTGCCGAAACATGTCAACTAGTCAAATAATAAAAACAATAGTGAATATTCGGGTCCCGATGATTTGTCAGCACAGTGTGTGAGTGCTCACCTTAATGCACCGAACAAAAAATGATTCCGATTGATTCATCATAAAGTTCAGTGTTGTCAACGTCTGTCAAAACACACAATCCCTAATATTGCCAGGCGCATTCGGTGTTGGTAAGTCGTGTCTGTGCAATCGATTCGTACGCCCCCTCGAAGATGATTATTCGCCCGAACACATATCCACGTTGTCGCAGGTGAGGGGATACGATGCGAGTTTGGAAGAGTGAAAACACGCCAAAGACAAGTCGAGTTGTAAAATTTATATCCGTGTCCAACTTGGGTATCGGACTTCATGGAGGTTATACCATGGAGGTGTACCCAGGTATACATCAGCTGTGGTCATATGTAACCTTTCAATTTTAACCGTGATTTGACGTCGACTTTGTGTAATTTGTCAGCAGTTCTGGCTCTTGTGGCTGCATGTATACCTTGGATCAGTGGTCAGTGATCTGAGGTCAGTAGATCTCGGGACATCATACCCCATAGTGAGTCACGTGACCCACACAGATCCTATCACTCAGTGCAAAGCAACAATCCCCCATGATGGTGCTTATGTGCACAAGCACTAATATTCTCAACATTTCCCCATCGCTTCGCTTGCAGGCCGACTTCGCTCAATCGCCAGTCATCAACAACGACCACTGGCTGTATTGGGGTGATCGGCAGGTCCTGATTAACAACAGCAACAGCGGTGGAAGCGGCTCATCCGAACAGCAAAACTGGCAGTTCAGGGTGATTGAACAGACTGAATTTGTCGACGACGAGAGCTTCCAGCCGTTGTTGGGCAGTGGTGCGCAGCAAAAACAGACGTACGCGAAACGCTCGTGTGCCACACAGGTTGGGCATAGTTTGATTTTAAGTCATATTTGTTGTGATGTGGACCATATTCAGCAAACGTGGTTCGGTCAAGTCACACGATCACAACTTCTCTGACACTGATCGTTTTGTATGAGTTTGTGCAATCACGCAAAAGCCGGTATCAAACTTGTAACAACCGATCGGATCAAAGTACTTGGGTAACAGACTTTCCTGGTAGCCAAGTTGTTTTATTTTGACGCTGACGCAGGTCAGACTAGCGGCATCCGCGAACCAAAAGGCATTTTTGTTACAGCAAGAGAAAGCTCCAATACGAAAGCAGGCCCGATATGCCGACCGTGATCGATGCCGGCTAAAATGTTTGACACCAGCCCATGAAGTTCCGTTCCCTTTTTCCAGCTGCACTCTCCGGGCAAGTTGATGTACATCGGCAAACAACAACTGGGCCTGGAAACTGAGTACGAACAACGTCTGTTGTCAACCGACGGCAAAGTCACAATCGACGGATTTGTCTGCATAGTTGATGTTTCACAGGCCAATAGTCGGACGCATCAACATCAGAATACGTTCTTGCTGCCCATATTGACGCACATCTGTAAATCTGTAAAGAAACCCGTGGTGAGTTTGATGTGGTCATTATTTTTTGAATTTTTCAAATTATTTTCAAGCGCGATATTCAAATGCTTTTTATGATGTGTCATTGGTAGCGCATTGTCTCCACGATGCATGGATCGGATTCCTGAATGGGCACATGTGTTTCAATATAATTTCGACCAACCTTAAAGTTATACTCCGAAGCAACAAATCCTTCACACTTGTCTAAGTGTTCGGTACATATCAGCACAAACAGATACTGTTTAAATGAGGTACCCAAAATGTTCCAAAATAAGCCGTCACGTGACCCATAAGACGGGCCCGATCGGATCCGCAATGTCATCAACTGAACTCTCACTGTCACCCAGATCTGATACCGTACGCCAATCCTGCATTCCCCTTTGCCATTCAGGTTCTGGCTGCGTCCAAATTCGACGAGTGCTGTGATGCCGGCATCCGTTCGCTATCAGATTTGACAAATCACAAACACCTACGCCACTACAGCCTGTCAATCGTGCAAACGTCGGCCAAAAACGCCATCAATATCGAACAGACGTTCGCACTGTTGGGTCATCTGATCGAAAAGCTGAAGGCCCGTCCGAAAATCGGAACCTATCGCGAAACAAATGCGCAACGGTCGGAGAGGTGTCGCCATGTCGAGGACGCGTTCAGACATCGACTTCAGTTGTTGCTGCCGCCGCACAACTATCCGGCGTGTAAATTGAAGTGGAATCAGGTTGGTACCACAGTTGGGATGTTAGTGCCGTGCACACAAGCAAACGCGCAAGTGTTTACGTGTGCAAGAGGGCCCCAGACTTTTGAATTGGTGAGATTTCGAGATTTACAGATAGTTGTGAATACGTCGTGAACGTCAGAAAGAGATTCTTCCCAAGACAGTCAAGAAGAACAGTGGTAAACGTTCGTGTCACAATTAAGCCTACGCCCGCGTTTTTTTAAACAGCCAGACCGTGTTGGCACGAGTCGTGTCACTATAGTACGTCTTGGAAACAGATTGAAACCGGCAACTAAAAAAAACAAGGTTGCTCAACGTATATTTCCGAATAACCATCTAAATGGTTCATAATTTCAATGATATCCCATCAGCAATATTTTTTATTTTTATTCACAGGTTGTGAGAGAACTGCAGTTCGATGACGCGTTTCTCAACTTCTGTGATGTGTTCGGCATGGATCGCGCCCGACGTTTGTACGCCGACTACGTTAGACAATTGAGGTGTGTGTCAATGTTTTTTTACAGATTTAAATTTAAAATAATTTAAATTTTTAAAAATGCATATTCAGGCTGTCCTGGCAAGCGCATCGTTTCTCGAAAGCCTACGAACGTTTGCCGATGGTTTTTGCTGAGATATTCCCACATTTGCAAACAGTGCCCAGTCGGAGGTGGGACGAAGTATACAGGTTGGATTGATTGGTTGTGAAACATTAATTGTGATCACTCGGTTTTTTTGTCACGCAAAAGAACACGAAGGCATTTGCTCCGTCGTTACAAAGAATCACTCAGTTTCGAGCACCATTTGACTGCGAACTTATGAGCGAAAGAAATTTTTGGGCGTCATTGTCTGTCACTATAAACAGATCACCAGATGGGCATCTGAAATTTTCGGTTAGTCTCTAAGAATATCCACTAAACTAGCCGAAAGGACATCAACAACAAATTTGTAACCAAGCTGTCTGACACTATATAGAAGACGACATAGTTATTGAGGGCCACTATAAACAAGCCAAACTGTACAAGATTAACACACACCCAGGTGGATGCAAGTGCAGCCCAACTTCGACCAGTACTTCATCCCCATCGGCACCTACAGCAGTTCGTGTGAAGCCGAACGCGACGACGACGATCGGAGGATTCCGGCTGAAGTGCTGATGAATGCTGATGCTTCGATGACGGTGTTCAACAATCATGTGAACCTGTTGGATGCACAACACAAGCGGGAACGGTGAGAGTGGTTGAGGGGTTTGGGTTTTTTGAATTATCTGATGATGATCGGCAAACTCGATGATCGAATCGGTCCTGCTCACGCGTGTTTTTTGTGTCCTAAGAGATTTACAAATCCCATAATAATGCTAAAACTTTGACCAGTGTAAGAGTTGTTCCAAGACGGGCGTTAATAGACAATTTTTACGCTGGTCGATTTGAGTGATGCCACACAAAAACGCTACGTAAACGTGAGTGACCAAGCAGAATCCGATGCGATAACCAAGTTTAGTATCGTTTGACTAAATGAGCATGATTTCACAATAAAGTTTAGGTAGAAGAACCTGTCGAAAACACTGTAAGAATTCACTGCGTCTGAAAGACGCGCTCATACGCACAGCACTAAAGCTGGAGTTATACTTGTCCATTTTTGGCTTGCAGACAATGAGGACAAATTTATTAAAAAAACATATTGAGAGAAAGGAGGGTAGCACCGACCCCGCAAAGTTGTTCTCCTGCACCAAATGAACAACTTTTACGCTGGTCGAAATTGGTGCCTCAACTCTATCACAAAATATGATTCAAACAAAAATTTGTCCTCATTGTCTGCAAGCCAAAAATGGACAAGTATAACTCCACCTTAACACTCAAGTTGCCCTTCATTTTCAGGCAACTTTACGACTTCGAACAAATGCTCGTGGAGAGCACTCAAGTCACGCCGGGCAAGCCTTTCAGCGAGGTGCAGATATTCTTTCTCGGCAATGAAACCTACGAAACTCTGGACCCGGCCGATGTCGCTCACGTGTATGAGGAATATCAGGTACAGTCGAGACTCGTTATGGTGACATAATTGGGAAATCTTTATGTTTTGGCACTCGCCATGCAGGACCCCTTGTGAGATTGGAGAATTTATAAGACTGTACAGTCCACCCTCTATGCAATGAATCTGGTGAGACTACAATGTCCAAAATATTCACTGCATAAAATGGTAACTTCGGGAGCTTAGTGGCAGTTTTTGGAATGTTCATCCTCATAGGGATTTCACTCGCGAAGGATCACTATAAAGCAAAAATAGAATGAATGAAAGGCCACTCTGTAGCATCGCACCTTGCAGCGCCATCTGATCAACGCAGCAAAGTCTGACTTTGTCGAACTTCTCCTTGAGAATGTGCACGATTTTGTCACGCGACTGGTACTTCGTCCTAACATCTATGGCGGAGGACTGAATTCATTGAATGATGATGACATGCTACAATTGCAGGATGTGCTGCAGGAGGATGTCAGGTTGGAGTGTTAGCGCCGTGCGTGTTAGACCATTGTGAGAGCACCGAAATCTGCAGTTCTCACCCACTTCCGAGCTCGTCTATTCGCACTGACGATGCCCTCGTGCACCGTCTGTCCGTCTGTGAAAACGGAACGAAAGTTGCGGAACGTACTGCGTACTGCTGTAACATCATTGCACCTTTTTGTTTGACATTTGGCAGCAGGGCGCTTTTGCGTTGTCCTGCTGAGATTGACGGTCCACAATTAATCAAAAAATATCTTTGAAAGTCACCTGAGCCGGTGTCAATTTTGGTCACGTGAGCAGCGCAGTTCCGATCAGATTCGATCCTATCATCAATACCGACCATGATCTTCGCAGGATTCCTTGGGCGTCTCAATGGGTCACTATGAAGAAGGCAGACTGTCATTTTACAGATATCGCCATCTCAACCGTCTGTACAACCTTCGCGACAGCATGATCGTACAATACGGTGCGTTCGTACAGTACCCGTTGTGCCAACATTGCCCCGCGGGCGAGCGTTGTGTCGACGTTTTGATCGATGAGACTGTAACCGCCAACAGAGTGTTCAGGTATACTGTAGGGTACTTTAGGATTACTGTAGATGTACTGTAGATATTTGTTTACAAAGCCCCATTTCAGATGTGAGTCACAAATCCAACATTCAACCAAGACGCAAGTGTCAAACGGCAACGCTGGTCACCATATTCGTGTCATAAACATGGCCATTTTGGCGACGGACGGACTTGCGGAGCAAATGATACGTGAAATGAATGTGAGTTGTTGTGGACTAAAGATGAACGATTTTTTAGTTTTCGTAGATTAATTGTCGTTCAAATGAGCCAAAGCCAAATCAGTCAAAAGAGCCAAAGGTGCCAAACGTACTACGTTGTATCTAGTCTTCCGCAATGACAGTATATGGAGGGTAGACTGTACAGTGGTATTGATATACAGTACTTGTAAACTTACATCACCAATTTCAGCCCCTACTGCCCGGCAACATCTACCAATGGCACAACAGTACCATCGCGCCAAGATCGTCGGCGCGAAATTCAAATAATTCCGATGACGTCGAACCGGATTACGCCGAATTACCGGCGGCGGATTCGCGATTTCGTTTTCGACTGCACACGATAGATCCGATGTTTGTCAGACATCCGGCCAACATTCTGGCTGATTGCGATGCGCTGGTGACTGTGTTCAGCAACAGGGACAATCTGCGATGCACAAGGTTGGTGTAGGTCTCAAACGAAATGGAATTTTGTGCGCTCGGAGAACAACAGGATCTGTTATCATATCATCTCGTTTGGTGCATTCGCACTGACGAACACATGATGTCATATTGTGGAAACATCGCGGCAGTCAAATACTTTCCTCGCAATTTTGGTTCAGATTCCCAGTTAGTCTTCTATCAATTAAGTCTCCAATTTTTGCTCAATTTTATTACCTACATACTGACCATCTGATGTTTCACATCCACACAGGGAGTGTCTTCTGCAAAGTCTGGATTCAATCGGTTCAGCGGACAAACGTCAAATCCGTCTGCCGCCCATTCTCGTGACCGTCGCTTGTGACCCAACTTTCCTTGACGACGTGCCATATTTACAACAACAGGTTGATTGTACAGTCTTGCATCTTTATAGTCACCCTGACTATGACAAAAGTGAGTCCCAAAAAATAGTAACCAATTATACCGTTTGGTACACAGTCAATTTTGATAATCGAAGCTTATGCGCTCCTAAATGCGTAGCCGGTTGAGTGAGAATCTGGGTACACGACTGACTTTTGGAGATGTCGGTGTTTCCGACGCTGCCACTGATAAAAAGTATATAGAGCTCCGGGAATACGACCCAATATCGCAAATTCAGCATGACAAGCATACTACCAACCTTGGCAACTCAGGGTGCGCAACTGTCCGAATTCGCGAAATGTCCGTTCATACCGGTCGGCCGGTCAAACACGCCAGCCACGCCACCAAAGAACGGTACGGTTGGGTGGAGGAGTCACGACAAACAAATGTTTAATGGCACACATACGGGTGGAGGACCGAGCTTATTCAGGTCGGTGTGAATGTCCCGATGTTTTTGTGGTGGGTAGTTTTTCGTGACAGCTGTGTCGTAAAATATGATGATTGCGTTAATGATAATCGTGTTCTGAACGACAAAGTGTTTTTACACATCCTTTTAAACTTGAAACATCGGCCAGTTGGGCAAGTGTGCATGCCATGCACAGGGAATCGAAACGACACACTAACTGAATAATGTTTCATAAAGAGCTGAATTGTACAGTGTACTACGTTTCTAGCGGCACAATCGTGATAGACATTTTTGGTCACTATGGAGGATATTCACTCGCGTAGCGAAGATAGTCAGGTACCAGAATAGGTTCAACTACGAAGGTCACCATAAAGAGGGTTCACTTTATGCATTTCAGTTCCGAGCAACTGCACCGTGTGTTGGACAGTGTAATCAGTCAGCACCTCACACACACAATCGATGGTTCACCAGTGCACCACTACTATGCTCAACCAGCGTCACCGGTGAATGGCAAGCTGGCTGATGTTTCACAGCGCCCACCACTCAAAGTCCTACTGGCGTTAATGTGTGGCGATGGGTTTGCTCCCGGTGTCGTGCTAGCGCCGTTACTTGCACGACAGGCACCGGGCAATGTCGCCTTCATGAAACAGGGTCAGAATCCTGATCATCAAGGAAATTGCAGTTTCACGGTGGAAATGTTTGTGCCGAGCGCCAATGTAGACCAGGTAAAAGTGCCAAAGTGTTTGGCATTTTTTTAAACTCGTTGCCTGATCCGTAAAGCGCATAATGTGTGCATTAGCTGTACTTGACCACCCCTGTTGGTTTGCGTGTGCGTGCACTTGGGTCTGGCAACGTGTCTGAGAAACAACTCAGAGGTGAATTGTCACTGTCACAATGTTGAGTCACAAACTGAGCCTCATTCACACTTCCAGCACGTGACCGACAACCGAGTTACCGTAACCCTTTCATCAATGGCCTACCACTCGGCACTGGTGTCAAAACTGGAACAGTATGATGGATTCATTATGGTAAGGGAAACGCTATGATTCTCAACTTCAGAAAATGTTTACCTGCGAGTGTGTAAACAGTAGACAGTCAGCCCTCAAATGTGACTTGATGACTTTCGGTCAACAGAAAGTTCCACCATTGGGATGTGTTTGTATAACATACGGAGATATTCACTGTACAAAACCAAGAGTGAATAGTGATCACATCAATGTTGCCGCTCTCCATGCATCCCTGACGATGTCCTGGTGCACCGCATCGCAACACTCACATCATAATCCAACCGCCCGCTACGATGCAGGGTTTTTTCTTTCAAAAAAAAGTGGTTAATTAAAAAATTTAAAAAAAAAATTTTTTTTGAAACTCAGATTTTCCTTTTAATAAAAAAAAGTTGCCGAAATTGGCTGAAATGTCCAATAATGGCCTTTTTGAGGCAAAAAATTGGCACTTTTTTTTCTGTGGACGGGACAATTTTTCCAAAATCGCGCCTGCGGCGCCCTGTATTGTCCCCAAATCCGTTACAGGGATGCGCGGGGCTGGTCTTTTAGAGTGATGTGGCACCGATAATGTTACTACTCATGCTGCTACACATGTATATATGCAGGTATGGTGCAAAACCGGGCGCGCAAGGTCGATCTGACACGCGAGATTTGGGCTGTAATCGATATTTTGATGGTCGTATGTCAGATATATACGGCATTAGATGCATTAAAAAATCGTTGTACAGCATGCTACAAACATTAGAGTAACATCGTTAGTGAACATGAACCTCACACTGGTCGGAGACCATAGAATCTGCACAATACTACCGGGTGTCACCGCACAAGTTGGGTCTCAGGCGAAAATTTTTCAATTTTTGAAAATATGTTGTATCGATTTCATTTATCCTGAAACGTCGTTTGCAACACTTGTTTCTAATAAAAAAAAATTTTCGTCAAAAAAAAATCAAAAAAAATTTTTTTTAAAAACAGCTCGTTAATAAAAAAATTTTTTTTCAACCCTGCACACGATGAGTAAAAAGTGGAAACGTTCGTTGGCGTCTGAAACACGTCTCGCACACAAAAGTTTTACATTTAGCACAGTGACAACTACCAAAGAACGGCTAATGGTTTTGTCATCAAATTATCTCGTCGAAGAGTGGGCGGAATTTTCGAAACGGTGTAAAGGTCAGTTGGGCGGAAAGGTCGGCGTTGGTTGTAAGCTGGGTCGTGTAGTTCAGTGTCAAACGTGAAACATTGCCTGTTATTAACGTGGAATGTTTCAAGTTTACACCGACGTCTATCACACTGAGCTGTCGACGAGCTTTCCACCGAGCTTTATACAGTTTCGAAAATATCACCCAATGTCGTCGAACACATGAGCCCCAAATGAGCGCGAAAACTAATACATGTGTTCGACGACTTTTTTTGACGAGATGATTTGACCACATTACTATAAGCCCGATGGACTAGACACCAGTGTCAGATTTAAGCTGCATCAGCAGCAGCGAAGTCTCACCGCAGGGTTGGAAAAAAAAATTTTTTTTTTAAACAAGTTTTTTTTAAAAAGTCTGAGATTCGGGGAAATTTTACCAAATTTGCCTAAAAAACGCGTAAAATCGCGAAAAAATGCAACTTTAATTGACAAGTCACTTTTGTGACTTGGTTTGCATCACTTATCAAGGGTGTTTACGTCATTTCCGTGCGATCCAACAGTCTGTGCTTGATATGGACCGATGATTGCTGCTCTGTGGTATCGGACACAACAGTTTGTGGCCGAATAAGCAAGATTCACTCATAAACCACACAGAATTGAGAATATAAGCTGCAGAAATACTTGTCGGGTAGCTGAATCAGTCGTATATGACCGACCCGATGGGGTATGACATCGAAGTACCCTGTAGGCACATGCATACTGTGTCCCATGTATTACGGGAAGGTATAATAACATTATTTGGGGTATCTTAGGTACCAAATACATGCCCCAAAGGTGATTTTGTGAAGAAAATTTTTCGACCCTTGAGAAAAAATGACAAAAAATAACCCCCAAAAAGGCCATTTTTGGACGTTTTAGAACATTTTGTTCCCCCGAAAATTTTTAAAAAAAAAATTTTTTTTTAAAAAAAAAAAATTTTTTCAAAAACCTTTTTTTTTTTAAAAAAAAAAAAATTTTTTTTTTAAAAAAAAAAAAAATTTTTTTTTTGCCCAACCCTGTCTCACCGAGTGTATCAATGACGTTTGCCATACATTGTGTTAAATCACAAAGGTCCTTTTACCCATTCACTGTAATTTGCTGTGGAACAGACCTTGATAACGTCGACATTATGCAAAATTATAGCGTGTCTGTAAAGTCAGCAAGCGCCATTTCGAGACTGATGTCCGTAGGTAAGCATTGGTCAGACTCAGGCATACATAATGTACAAAGATGACTAAGAAACAGGGTCCGGATTAACAATACCACCAATTGCACAACCATAAGTCATTGATTAATGATCTGAATCAAACGATAGATATTGATACGTGTGGCCCTGTAACCAGGGTTGGATTAAAAAATTTTTTTATTATCGAACTTTTTTTTTTTAAAAAAAAAACTTTTTAAAATTTTTTTTTAAAAATCACTTTTTTTTATTCCGGACCCCCAAAAAATTGGTTTCTAGAAAAATGAAATTTCTGAAATCATGTTACTTAGGTATGTTTTGAGGGACACTAAAGAGAACTTCTCCACTGACTTGCATGTTTATGTCGATCACCTGCGATCTAGCCCATTTGGTCACAACTTTGAGAACCCGCCCGAAGGTAACTCTGTGGGCATACATATATGACAAAAGGAAGACCAACCTTCTGTTTGTGAATTTGGGGATAAATTTGAAGAGAGATAAAGAGCTACACCACACTCATGTTGTGTGACAAAAGCAACAAATGACAAATCCACACAACTGCAAATAGGCGAGCAACGTGGAGTCTGTCGATAGCTTACGTCGATAGCTCAATAACTGCACAGTATACGGTATGGGGTGTCCTATATTATACGTGCAGCGATTGTTGGGATGTGTAGGAACTGTATGAGTCCATTACAACGCCATTTTAAACTGAAATATAAGCGCCGCAGGCGTTTTTTTTGAGAATGATGAGCAATAAAACGCATGAAAACATACATTTTTACCTTAAAAAAGTGAGAAAATAACGAAAAAAAGGGGAAAAATAATAAAAAAAAGTGGACTTACTTTTTAAAATTTTAAAATAAAAAAAGTGGCCAACTTTTTTTTTTAAAAAAAAAAATTTTTTTTTTACAAAAAAATTTTTACTTTTTTTTTTTAATCCAACCCTGCCTGTAACTATGTGTCTGTGGTTATTTCGCATCGCTTGTTCATAACTCGGCGGTGAAGTGGCTTGATCGTAGCTGGGCAAACTGTCCACATTTATTGTCGACAACCTGAAACACCTTATGACAAGTTCGGGACACTGTGGGTTGTATCGAATTTGAAGGCAACGACCAGGACTATACGGTTCGGGCTACGACTTGGCTCTCAACAACATAATCTGCGTACACGCTCCACACGTTGGCTAATTGGGTAGTCGTCAACGCGCAGGGTCAACTCTGTTCGTGTCGCGTCGTCAACACACATGCGCGTGTAGTGTGCATTTGTTCACTCGGACTATACATACATTGCAGACTTTAGATGAGCTTGATGTATATTTGACATCAGCAGCAAAACGTGCAGCCTTTTTACACGCTGGATACTCCGACCGTTACGATGAAGCTAGGTATACTTGTCCTCATGTGGACTTTTCGTCCGCATGGACAAAACTTTGTATTGATCATCATATTTTGCCATTGGTAGCAGCAATAGCTCCGAAAATCGTAACAGTTCTTCAGCAGGTCTATGGAAACAACTAGTAAAGCGGTCAAAGCTGAAACTTCAACAATTGAGAAACTACGGCCAGAACAATGTTTTGTCCATGCGGCCACCTTTAGTGCTGACGACTACATGTACTTGTAGCTTTCCCAATTGGATTGACCACCAGCGTTGACCATGTGCGTTGACGACATGAACATATACAAAGCCTTGCCCAGGTGCGGCACAAGAAGTCGAAACGTTGTCGCTTTATCGCAAGTTCAGTGTTGTAGCACTGGCAATCTGTTTGTCTTTTTCACCCTACCTTCTCTGACGATCTGACGTTTGGAGGGTTTGTGAAGGCAGACGTGTCGGAGGACCAGATGGTGTTGGCGGATCGCTTGGCGCACGATTAACGGGACACGGACCATCTCCATCAGGGGCACTTCTGTTTCCGCCCGACTGAGTCGCCATCCGTGCACTTGGCATTGGCTGATGGACAGCAGAAGTACAGGGTGATCCAGATAGTAACGCAACCGCTCTTTGAAGGATTTCGTTCTCGGGACAGGTTGCATGCGAGTTTCTGCGCCAAACGACGCAGCCGACACAGTGAACCAGCCGTTCAGAGCGGTTATGTGTTCTTATTTTGGTCACCCTGTACTGTGCCACACTGGGTCTGGTCGTTGTTGGGGTTGATGTTGTTGTCGTTGATGATGATGATGATGATGATGATGATGATGATGATGATGATGATGTTGTTGTTGTTGTTGTCGTTGTCGTTGTTGTTGTTGTTGTTGTTGTTGTTGTTGTTGTTGTTGTTGTTGTTGTTGTTGTTGTTGTTGTTGTTGTTGTTGTTGTTGTTGATGACGACGATACAGTGTCTGTGACGCAGGAGCAGGCTGTTCGGTACGATCGCTTGTATTGCCTATGCGAGAGCATATCGCGATGCAGTACAGTAGACAACAACAACAACCGATCGATAGCAGCGGTATCAACATTACTAGGCTCGCGTTGCTGCTGAAACATATCAAATAATCTGCTTTTGGCCATGTTTTTCTTGTTTCAACGTGCGCAGCCGCAGGTTTTACGAAAACCCCAGACATTACTCATCGACAACTAATGTATTACATTGGCATTGTTGCCATTATGCAGCTGCACGGGTGTCTTGTGGGCGTGCTTTGCATAAAAGATGATAGATGAAGAACACTGGTGTCGTTACGGGGTTGGGGGTTACGGTTATCCTCTGGTATCGGGTATGGGAAATCGGCCGGGGTGTGGGGTGGCGTATGGGAAATTTTCACTTTTTAAACAAGCACGCCCAAAGAAATGACTTTTTAACCCCGGAAGTACCAAAATTGACCATTTTTCCCAAAAATGTCAAAAATCGCTTGCTCCCAAAATGTCAAGACAGCCCTGTTTTAAACAGTTTTCCGAAAATTCGGCTGGGTATGGAAAATCTCGATTTCACAACGACACCACTGATAGAGATCTGATCGAGATCTGTAGTCACACTTATGTTTCACCCAACCTATACAAGATTGACCTGGAGCATTTTAGAGCGTATAGCGGAATTCACAAAACAAAGTCAAGCTCACCGTCAAGCTCAACGTCAAAGTTCAAAGTTAGATGTTTCGGCGTCACGCCGGCTCGTGCAGCAGACGCAACTTTCTAAACGAAGGGTCAACCTTGCGCATTATTGTGAGTATTAGAGTATTTCTGAGTTTCATGAATTTCTGAAAAGGGGCAAAGAAATGAACAGACGATCACCAACGGGGGTGCAAAAAAGTTTACTGCGTCAATGATCGCCACATTATTTCAATACCATTAGTCAGAAATTATTATAACTCAGAAATAATCTTCTGAAACGCTTGTGCTACGTCCTTAAAAAAACAGTATTCCGAGAAACGCATCCAATCATGCACAATAGTGCGTTAAATTTGACCCTTCCTTTAGAAAATCGCGTCTGCTGCGAGCCAGCGTGACGTTGAACTTTGACGTTGAGCTTGACGGTGAGCTTGACTTTGTTTTGTGAATACCAGCCATAGACAAGGCCCAGGGCACCATTGCAGGCTGGCATTGCATTATGGGCCGAAACTGCACCTACAGATCTAACGCAATGCGTGCTCACAAGGCTCAGCAGCAAAGCTAATTTTCAGGCAGCTTCAATGATTGGAAATATAGGACAAAAGTGGGGGTCTCGCTACCCCTTAATAAGGGGGGGTTAGTGGGGGTGGGGGTGGAGTGAGGGGTAGGTGGGTGGAGGGGGGTGGGGTGAGTTGAAGGGGGGAGGGGGGGTTGAGAGGGGGGGTAGGGGGGTGGGTGGAGGGGGGGGTAGGGGGGGGGTGGAGGGGGTGGGTAGGGGGGGGGGAGGGGGGGTTAGGGGGGAGGTTGGAGAGGGGTGAGGTTTAGGTGGGGTGAGGTTGGAGAGGGTGGGTAGGTGGGGTGAGGGGGGGGGGGGGGTGGTTGACCAAAAGTATTTAATAATGTGGTGAAAGGTATAGTGGTTGATTAGTTTTTGTCGGTCGGTGTTTAATAAAGTAGTCTGAGTGAGATGTTATGGATCGGTGTTCTCGTAGTCTTCATAGTGATCTGTTCCTGAAAGATGGTATATGGTAGTATTTAGGATAATTTTGTAATAAATAATTTCGTTTGTTTGTGTGTTACGGTTCAGTGAATTCTCTTGTCTCCAATCTCAATTCCCTTTCTTTCGACTGCTACAGTCTAAATCGTGGTTTGGCCAGCGGTTGGGATGAAATTGAGAAAAAAGAGAAGTTATAGTTTAAGTGTAGAATAAATAATGAAAAAAGTTGGGAAGTGAAGAAGTAATTGAATGTTCAATTTTTTATATGGTCGGGTTGAGTAAACGATTTTTTGTGCATTGGGATAGAGTGCAAAAGAATAGAATGTTTAAAGAGGTTAGTAGTGTGTATTATGTTTGGGGGGGTGAGGGGTAGGGGGGGGAGGGGGGGAGGAGGGGGGTGGTGGTGTATGGGAGGGGGTGGGTGATATTTGGGTTTTAGAGGAAGGATTTTTTGTGGCGATATATTTGAGTGTTTATTATGGAAATGCTGGGTAAGGGTTGGTTTGGAGGTGTATGGTGGGGGTGTTGTTGTGCGGCGGGGTTGGGTCGGGGGCCGTTTTGGGGATTAGGGGGTGGGTCGGGGGGGGGGGGGGGGTGTGGGGGGGGGGGGGGGGGGGGGGGGGGGGGGGTGGGGGGGGGGGGGGGGGGAGGGGGGGGGGGGGTTTGAGTTGGAGAGGAAGAATTTTTGTTGGAAAGAGAGATTGGGGATAGGGGAGAGGGATGTAATAGAAAAAAAGAGAAAGTGGGAAGGGGAGGGAATAGTTTGATGAGAGGAGTGAGATTCTTTTGAGAGTGAAATAAAGGGGATTAGGGGTGGGGGGGTTGTGTATGGGAAAAGTTGGTTGTTATGTTTAGGTAGGATAAGAGGTGGTTGTTGAGGGTGTTAAATAGAGTGTTGTGTAGAGGTGTTTTATTGTGTTGTTATTGTGATGTAGGTGTGGTAAGTGGTTTATTTGTTGTGTAGGTTATGTTTGGGTGTTGGTGGGGGGTGGGTTGTGCGCTCACGCATAAAACGAAGAATCTCCGATAGGCATTCAGATAAAAATTAATCAAATAAGCTTTGAGGGCTAATAATATCCGACCGGTTGTTTTGGTAAATTAGCGTTATTTTATTTTTTTACGTACGTGTGATTACTACAAGTCAACAACAGAGAAGTTGTTCGTTGTACTCAAGCGCGCGCCAGTATCCAACAAAGTCAGGTGTTGGACAGTTTAAAATGATCACTTGTGACTTGCATACGTGTTTACCGTTTCTGAACTTTGTAGGGCGTAATTCATTGATGTTATTTCGTCGCGCATGAAGTGCGATATCTTCTGCTTTGTTTCGTGAATTGTCATCACCGCTGCAAAGAATGTAATGGTTGAGTGATCGAAAAGGAGAGGGATTGGTGTGTAGGGATTGTGGAGGTCGAGAGAATTTCACGTGTGGAATCACGTCTGTAACACGCAAAAACGAGAATTGATTTATTGGACAAAATTATCCTAAATACTACGCGGAGTATGGCACCCATCTTTCGATGGCAACAGATCGACTATGAAGACTCACGGAGCAAGCACCGATTCCATAACGATGCTGCCACTCGCAGGACTACTGTTGATGTAAGACGCACGCCGACGCCGCGACAAAAGACTGGCAAGTCAGTGATGCCACGGTATGTGTAACCTTTGCACCACATTAGTGCGCGCTGGTGAGAGTAGTACTTTTGGGGGCGGGGGCTTCCTGAACCTCAGCGACCTCACCCTCACCGCACCCCTCTCCAACCTCACCCCACCTAAACCTCACCCCTCTCCAACCTCACCCCACCTAAACCTCACCCCTCTCCAACCTCACCCCACCTAAACCTCACCCCTCTCCAACCTCACCCCACCTAACCCTCTCCCATCTCCTACCTCACCCCACCTAAACCTCACCCCTCTCCAACCTCACCCCACCTAAACCTCACCCCTCTCCAACCTCACCCCACCTAAACCTCACCCCTCTCCAACCTCACCCCACCTAAACCTCACCCCTCTCCAACCTCACCCCACCTAAACCTCGCCCACCTCACCGTTCCTAAACCTCACCACCTCACTACCCCACCTCACCAACCTCACCACCTCACCTACCCAACCTGGTGAGGTTGGGTTGGTGAGGTAGTGAGGTTGGGTAGGCGAGGTGGTGAGGTTGGTGAGGTGGTGGGGTGGTGAGGTTAAGGGAGGGTGAGGTTTTGGGGTGGTGAGGTTTAGGAAGGGTGAGGGTGGTGAGGCTAGTGAGGTCGGTGAGGTTTAGGAAGCCGCCCGGTACTTTTGGTCGCGTATATTTTGCCAATGCATTGAAGCTGCCTGAAAATTAGCCTTGCTGCTGAGCCTTGTGAGCACGCATTGCGTTAGATCTGTAGGTGCAGTTTCGGCCCATAATGCAATGCCAGCCTGCAATGGTGCCCTGGGCCTTGTCTATGGCTGGTATTCACAAAACAAAGTCAAGCTCACCGTCAAGCTCAACGTCAAAGTTCAACGTCACGCTGGCTCGTGCAGCAGACGCGATTTTCTAAAGGAAGGGTCAAATTTAACGCACTATTGTGCATGATTGGATGCGTTTCTCGGAATACTGTTTTTTTAAGGACGTAGCACAAGCGTTTCAGAAGATTATTTCTGAGTTATAATAATTTCTGACTAATGGTATTGAAATAATGTGGCGATCATTGACCGCAGTCAAACTTTTTTGCACCCCCGTTGGTGATCGTCTGTTCATTTCTTTGCCCCTTTTCAGAAATTCATGAAACTCAGAAATACTCAATACTCACAATAATGCGTCAAGGTTGACCCTTCGTTTAGAAAGTTGCGTCTGCTGCACGAGCCGGCGTGACGCCGAAACATCTAACTTTGAACTTTGACGTTGAGCTTGACGGTGAGCTTGACTTTGTTTTGTGAATTCCGCTATACGCTCTAAAATGCTCCAGGTCAATCTTGTATAGGTTGGGTGAAACATAAGTGTGACTACAGATCTCGATCAGATCTCTATCAGTGGTGTCGTTGTGAAATCGAGATTTTCCATACCCAGCCGAATTTTCGGAAAACTGTTTAAAACAGGGCTGTCTTGACATTTTGGTAGCAAGCGATTTTTGACATTTTTGGGAAAAATGGTCAATTTTGGTACTTCTCGGGGTTAAAAAGTCATTTCTTTGGGCGTGCTTGTTTAAAAAGTGAAAATTTCCCATACGCCACCCCACACCCCGGCCGATTTCCCATACCCGATACCAGAGGATAACCGTAACCCCCAACCCCGTAACGACACCAGTGTTCTTCATCTATCATCTTTTATGCAAAGCACGCCCACAAGACACCCGTGCAGCTGCATAATGGCAACAATGCCAATGTAATACATTAGTTGTCGATGAGTAATGTCTGGGGTTTTCGTAAAACCTGCGGCTGCGCACGTTGAAACAAGAAAAACATGGCCAAAAGCAGATTATTTGATATGTTTCAGCAGCAACGCGAGCCTAGTAATGTTGATACCGCTGCTATCGATCGGTTGTTGTTGTTGTCTACTGTACTGCATCGCGATATGCTCTCGCATAGGCAATACAAGCGATCGTACCGAACAGCCTGCTCCTGCGTCACAGACACTGTATCGTCGTCATCAACAACAACAACAACAACAACAACAACAACAACAACAACAACAACAACAACAACAACAACAACAACAACAACAACAACAACAACGACAACGACAACAACAACAACAACATCATCATCATCATCATCATCATCATCATCATCATCATCATCATCAACGACAACAACATCAACCCCAACAACGACCAGACCCAGTGTGGCACAGTACAGGGTGACCCAAATAAGAACACATAACCGCTCTGAACGGCTGGTTCACTGTGTCGGCTGCGTCGTTTGGCGCAGAAACTCGCATGCAACCTGTCCCGAGAACGAAATCCTTCAAAGAGCGGTTGCGTTACTATCTGGATCACCCTGTACTTCTGCTGTCCATCAGCCAATGCCAAGTGCACGGATGGCGACTCAGTCGGGCGGAAACAGAAGTGCCCCTGATGGAGATGGTCCGTGTCCCGTTAATCGTGCGCCAAGCGATCCGCCAACACCATCTGGTCCTCCGACACGTCTGCCTTCACAAACCCTCCAAACGTCAGATCGTCAGAGAAGGTAGGGTGAAAAAGACAAACAGATTGCCAGTGCTACAACACTGAACTTGCGATAAAGCGACAACGTTTCGACTTCTTGTGCCGCACCTGGGCAAGGCTTTGTATATGTTCATGTCGTCAACGCACATGGTCAACGCTGGTGGTCAATCCAATTGGGAAAGCTACAAGTACATGTAGTCGTCAGCACTAAAGGTGGCCGCATGGACAAAACATTGTTCTGGCCGTAGTTTCTCAATTGTTGAAGTTTCAGCTTTGACCGCTTTACTAGTTGTTTCCATAGACCTGCTGAAGAACTGTTACGATTTTCGGAGCTATTGCTGCTACCAATGGCAAAATATGATGATCAATACAAAGTTTTGTCCATGCGGACGAAAAGTCCACATGAGGACAAGTATACCTAGCTTCATCGTAACGGTCGGAGTATCCAGCGTGTAAAAAGGCTGCACGTTTTGCTGCTGATGTCAAATATACATCAAGCTCATCTAAAGTCTGCAATGTATGTATAGTCCGAGTGAACAAATGCACACTACACGCGCATGTGTGTTGACGACGCGACACGAACAGAGTTGACCCTGCGCGTTGACGACTACCCAATTAGCCAACGTGTGGAGCGTGTACGCAGATTATGTTGTTGAGAGCCAAGTCGTAGCCCGAACCGTATAGTCCTGGTCGTTGCCTTCAAATTCGATACAACCCACAGTGCCCCGAACTTGTCATAAGATGTTTCAGGTTATCGACAATAAATGTGGACAGTTTGCCCAGCTACGATCAAGCCACTTCACCGCCGAGTTATGAACAAGCGATGCGAAATAACCACAGACATATAGTTTCGTGCTGGGTTTGATTAAAAAATAAAAGTTAACATTTTTTTGTAAAAAAAAAATTTTTTTTTAAAAAAAAAGTTGGCCACTTTATTTATTTTAAAATTTTAAAAAGTAAGTCCACTTTTTTTTATTATTTTTCCCCTTTTTTTCGTTATTTTCTCACTTTTTTAAGGTAAAAATGTATGTTTTCATGCGTTTTATTGCTCATCATTCTCAAAAAAACGCCTGCGGCGCTTATATTTCAGTTTAAAATGGCGTTGTAATTTAATCATAAAGTTACTACACATCACAACAATCGGCTGCAGATGATATAGGACACCCCATACCGTATACTGTGCAGTTATTGAGCTATCGACGTAAGCTATCGACAGACTCCACGTTGCTCGCTATTTGCAGTTGTGTGGATTTGTCATTTGTTGCTTTTGTCACACAACATGAGTGTGGTGTAGCTCTTTATCTCTCTTCAAATTTATCCCCAAATTCACAAACAGAAGGTTGGTCTTCCTGTTGTCATATATGTATGCCGAGAGTTACCTTGGGCGGGTTCTAAAGTTGTGACCAAATGGGCTAGATCGCAGGTGATCGACATAAACATGCAAGTCGAGTGGAGAAGTTCTCTTTGGTGTCCCCTAAACATACCTAGAGTAACATGATTTCAGGAAATTTCATTTTTCTAGAAACCAATTTTTTGGGGGTCCGGGAATAAAAAGTGATTTTTAAAAAAAAATTTAAAAAATTTTTTTTTTTTAAAAAAAAAAGTTCGATAATATTTAATCCAACCCTGGTTACAGGGCCACGCGTATCAATATTTATCGTTTGATTCAGATCATGAATCAATGACTTATGGTTGTGCAATTGGTGGTATTGTTAATCCGGACCCTGTTTCTTAGTCATCTTTGTACATTATGTATGCCTGAGTCTGATCAATGCTTACCTACGGACATCAGTCTCGAAATGGCGATTGCTGACTTTACAGACACACTATAATTTTGCATAATGTCGACGTTATCAAGGTCAGTTCCATAGCAAATTACAGTGAATGGGTAAAAGGACGTCTGTGATTTAACACAATGTATGGCAAACGTCATTGATACACTCGGTGAGACAGGGTTGGGCAAAAAAAAAATTTTTTTTTTTTTAAAAAAAAAATTTTTTTTTTTTTAAAAAAAAAGGTTTTTGAAAAAATTTTTTTTTTTTAAAAAAAAATTTTTTTTTTAAAAATTTTCGGGGGAACAAAATGTTCTAAAACGTCCAAAAATGGCCTTTTTGGGGGTTATTTTTTGTCGTATTTTTTTCTCAAGGGTCGAAAAATTTTCTTCACAAAATCACCTTTGGGGGCATGTATTTGGTACCTAAGATACCCAAAATAATGTTATTATACCTTCCCGTAAAACATGGGACACAGTATGCATGTGCCTACAGGGTAAGTCGATGTCATACCCCATCGGGTGGGTATATACGACTGATTCAGCTACCCGACAAGTATTTCTGCAGCTTATATTCTCAATTCTGTGTGGTTTATGAGTGAATCTTGCTTATTCGGCCACAAACTGTTGTGTCCGATACCACAGAGCAGCAATCATCGGTCCATATCAAGCACAGACTGTTGGATCGCACGGAAATGACGTAAACACCCTTGATAAGTGATGCAAACCAAGTCACAAAAGTGACTTGTCAATTAAAGTTGCATTTTTTCGCGATTTTACGCGTTTTTTAGGCAAATTTGGTAAAATTTCCCCGAATCTCAGACTTTTTAAAAAAAAACTTGTTTAAAAAAAAAATTTTTTTTTCCAACCCTGCGGTGAGACTTCGCTGCTGCTGATGCAGCTTAAATCTGACACTGGTGTCTAGTCCATCGGGCTTATAGTAATGTGGTCAAATCATCTCGTCAAAAAAAGTCGTCGAACACATGTATTAGTTTTCGCGCTCATTTGGGGCTCATGTGTTCGACGACATTGGGTGATATTTTCGAAACGGTATAAAGCTCGGTGGAAAGCTCGGTCGACAGCTCAGTGTGATAGACGTCGGTGTAAACTTGAAACATTCCACGTTAATAACAGGCAATGTTTCACGTTTACACCGAGCTACGCCGACCGAGCTTCCGACCAAACTTTACGCCGACCTTTACGCCCAACTGACCTTTACACCGTTTCGAAAATTCCGCCCACTCTTTGACGAGATAATTTGATGACAAAACCATTAGCCGTTCTTTGGTAGTTGTCACTGTGCTAAATGTAAAACTTTTGTGTGCGAGACGTGTTTCAGACGCCAACGAACGTTTCCACTTTTTACTCATCGTGTGCAGGGTTGAAAAAAAATTTTTTTTATTAACGAGCTTTTTTTAAAAAAAATTTTTTTTGATTTTTTTTGACGAAAATTTTTTTTATTAGAAACAAGTGTTGCAAACGACGTTTCAGGATAAATGAAATCGATACAACATATTTTTCAAAAATTGAAAAATTTTCGCCTGAGACCCAACTTGTGCGGTGACACCCGGTAGTATTGTGCAGATTCTATGGTCTCCGACCAGTGTGAGGTTCATGTTCACTAACGATGTTACTCTAATGTATTGTAGCATGCTGTACAACGTATTTTAATGCATCTAATGCCGTATATCTGACATACGACCATCAAAATATCGATTACAGCCCAAATCTTGCGTGTCAGATCGACCTTGCGCGCCCGGTTTTGCACCATACCTGCATATATACATGTGTAGCAGCATGCAGTAGTAAATTATCGGTGCCACATCACTCTAAAAGACCAGCCCCGCGCATCCCTGTACGGATTTGGGGACAATACAGGGCGCCGCAGGCGCGATTTTGGAAAAATTGTCCCGTCCACAGAAAAAAAGTGCCAATTTTTTGCCTCGAAAAAGGCCATTATTGGACATTTCAGCCAATTTTGGGCAACTTTTTTTTATTAAAAAAAGGAAAATCTGAGTTTCAAAAAAAATTTTTTTTTTAAATTTTTTAATTAACCACTTTTTTTTAAACAACCCTGATCGTGTGTCTTGCCACATTAAACCTCATGCGTGTTGAAACCAAATCAACAACAACAACATGTATGACGCACGTTTGCTGGAAACCGGTTTTTTGATGATGTTCTTCCCAGCATCATTGCGAAATGCAACCGCTGTGCCCAATCAGAGATGGTGGGCACGTGTTATAGTTGTGCGCGCTGTAAACTCAGTCTTGTGTGGCACAATGTGTGCTGTGCTGAAAAGCCGTGCGCGTTGATTTTTGCGTTGCGCTTCTCCCTGCGTTTCTGCCTGTCTTGGACAGTTGCCTGTTGCGTATGCAATCTATGTACTTGCTCACCGTTTGTTCTGGCGATGTGAGCATGAAATCTTTCAAGCCGCACTCGTAAACATACCATACCGGCGTTTTCTGCATGAGGAACGCCCGGACACGACAAAAACGCGGAAAATCAGCATTTGTCACGACATTTTGCCCAGGTAGAGCCCGGGAAAAATTTCCTGTGAAGGTTGTTGACGCCTTCGGAACTCATCGCTGAAGACAGAAAACGCTGGTACGACGTTGTTCAACAAGCTATAATAGTCGACTAATTGATGCAGATTCAACCAGTGGTTAATAAAAAATAATTTTTATTCAGACCCCATTTTTAAAAAAAAAATTTTTTTAATAAAAAAATGTTTTTTTAAAAAAACCACTGGATTCAACGCTTGCCGCGGGCGTTGGTTGACCTATCACAAAATTAAAGATTTACAGGGACGTTCTTCCGTGTCCGGCCGAACTAATTCATTCTGTTTCTTTTTTCAGTTGTGTCAGACTTCGCTGAATATATTCTCGATCCCAAATGAAATCTGCCATAATTATATTCACTGTTTCGTCAGTCATTTGGCCAATCAAAGGTCAATCCACCTCAAACTGGTTGAATGAACTGTTGAAAATAGATCCAGATTGCGATCATCACATGCTGAACTTTGAGTCCTGGCGGCGGTACTGTAAATCGCTGAATAATTACACGCAGAGCCAAACGACGACACCGAGCTTTCGTTTCACAAACCACTTTTCTTTTCACGAGACTGATGATAACGAAAGACGTTACGACATTGACAGGTTGGCGATATTGTGTCGAATTCCCGAAACAACTGTCGCAAGCAATTCAGAATGGTGACCATTGTTGTTTGCACAAGAAAATATAGCATCTCGTTTGAAGTCGACTAAAAAACAACAGATGGTGGTTGAATTTGGGGGCTAATTGTTTTGTGGTGATCAACTCAACTCCTCAACTATGGTCGTCATAACCCAGCCCAGTTCTTTTTGTATGATGCACGTGGGTTGCGTGTATTTGATGCCCTGACGACATTACAGAAACCAAAGAAGCCCTACATGAGCGCTGGCGGCAAAATATGCATCCGATTGTATAACACGCTAAAGCCCGCCACGATGTGAGTTGACTATGTGAGTTGACGGCATGAGCATAAGCCAATTTGGGTATTCGGCCCATGTTCGATTGCGTAATAAATTCGCCGTAATGCTCCAGCATATAGTACTGTCGTCAACTCAGTTCGTCCACTCGTATCGTCAACTCCCATCCAGATTTCCCGCGCTCATTTAGGCCTGCTTGTTTTGACGACGACGGTTGACCACTTGAGTTGACCACTGTACAATTGTTAGTCCAATGCCCAACTTCATCAGAATTCTTCAAGCCATCAGCGCTCACCACACCCTGAATCTTCAGGATAGCCACACCGGACAGCGGCAGCGTCATTGGATCCACAATCATGATGATTCTTGTCGTTGTCGTGGCACCAACGCTCTGCATTGTCTTATTCGTGTGCGTTGTCGCTGCGTGCAGCAAAGGTCGAAGCTGCGCAGACGTGCCAACAGCCCCCGAGCCAAGCACAGCAACAACAAGGACACGAACTCACATGCACGCACCGTACTGTGCATGCACGTACTGTCAACCGTGTGAACGTGGCGTGAATCAGTTCGCATCGAATCGTGTGCCAACAGCGCCGAGACTGAGTCACCAATCAGACATCGAACGTTATTCGAGTCAGTCAGGGCGGCAGCAGTCTCACTCACCACATCAACCAGCGGGACTGAGAAGAACACCGCTGACAGCGGAGATGAGCCATGTCCCAAATAACAACACGCAACGCAACAGGACATCAAGTAGTGCGACTAGGCAGTTGAGGCCGAATTATCAGAGAGGGTTAGCGAAAAAGGACAGTATTGCATACGCATGTATACGATGTATAGTATAAGCATTTGGTCTACGAAAAGTGGAAAACAGAGCTGCTTACCACTGTCAGAATATCAACAACAACTGTGGACAGCCTACCCAGCTATGACCAAGCGGTTGCGCCGCCGAGTTATGATCAAGTTGTGAAGAACAATGAATAACTGGAAGCAACTGGAAGAAGAATGACCTGATGAATGATCATACTGCGTAAGAGATAGTCAAACACGAGTGACCAGAAAGACGTTCACTGAATTCAGGGTAGCGTCCGTAAAACGGGTGCATTTTTTGTAAAGCATACGATGATACTTTACCTACATACCTGCCATAACTATAATATTCGTTTAAATTGTTTGTACCATTATGTTTCTGATTATTGTGTATGACGTTCCCGAATATTTTTGTACATATTTGCTCTTTTATGACTCTTGTATGTACATATCCTGGTCGATTAATGCGCGCAGTCAGTTCCATAAAAAGTCAAGATCTGATCACATCGCATAAACGCGCACACAGACGAAAGTTCATTTACGTCCTCGTAAAAAAAAAAAAAAACAAAACAAAAACCCCCACACAAAAAACACCCACAAAAACACAAACCACCACCCACACACACAAACAAAAACCCCAAAACGTGCTGACCAAAAAGGAGTACGTAAACGAAGCCTTTTCCCACTGCCCCCCACTGCTGGTCTCACGCCATTGATGCTCGCATAAAATAACCCTGAAACTCAAAATAATCTCAAGAAGGGCCAAATATAACTTGGTGGTCGGTCCCGTCCGGCCGTGCCTCGTTCGCGTAAATTTTGCATTGAGGATAATATTTCGAGATTTACAGATGCCACTAATTTCGACAAATGTTGTTTTGTTTCGGCTCCTGCCGTCTAATCCAATGATCAACGCGTTATGCGTGCCACAAGCACCACACCCTTTGACTCAACCTCACTTTGTGCAAGCCACACGCAAACCGCGCATTGTATAACTTCGACCAGCTATGCACAATAGTTGTTCCCGGACCTAAAATGAAACCTCGAGTGCGAAAAGGCACAGGCAAGGCAAGGCCGCACCGGGTCGATCACCAAGTTTGATTTCGGCCATTGTTACAATGGTTCGGAGCATGTGCGAAAAACACAACACGGCACGTTGTGAAGCAACTGCCTATCCCAACCAGGGTTGGGCAAAAAACGTTTTTTTTCAAAAAATCGTTTTTTTAAAAACGTTTTTTATAAAAAAGAACGTTTTTTTTAAAACGCCCAGATGACCAAAATATGCCCCCAAAAAATTGGAAAACGCTCATGTTGGGGAGAAAACGTGGTTAAATGAAGTAATTCTATGTGTTTTGAGGCAAAATAAACGGGTTTCAACCCATTTCTAGCGAGTTGTTAAGATCCCATATCAGACCCGCATCATGGGACCAACTTTGGCCGGGGTCATCACTGAAAGTCAAACTCCGTATATCGACGTATCTCGACAAAGTAAAAATTGGTCGAAAATTTGTTGAAAAAAATGGGACAAAAAATTGATTTTCCTTGAAAATCAGGGTACTTTCCTTGAAAAATCAGGGAAAATCAAGGAAATTCAGGATTAAAAAAAACGAAAAACGACCCAGGCGTTTTTTTTTAAAAAAACGTCGTTTTTTAAGAAAAAACGCCGTCGTTTTTTTTTGCCCAACCCTGATCCCAACTGAAGCCCACTCAAACCACAAACGCCAGTAAACACGTTCTCTGACTGTGTATGCCTAAAGTGAATTTCAATGTGACTAAAGTGAACTTCAATGAACGTACTTACATACATACATACATACATACTACATCCACATGGTACATACATGTATTCCCGTTAACCGGTTGCTTTTCTAAGAACAGAAGTGCACGCAATACACTGTTGTGCACACGTTACATAATAGTGGCTACAAATTGCGTGTGAATTACGTGCAGTCTAAGCGACAAAATAACAAAGTTTTGCGTTGTGCTGCTTCAAGCGTAAAGCAGCATGCCAAAGTAACGTGTGCCAGTTAAAAACAGCTTCAAAATGATTACGTGTGATTTGGGTGTTTACTGCTTTGAACTGTAAAAGTTGGGCAAATCATTGGTATTCTTCCTGTCAGGACATCATGAAACGTGCAATATTTTGGTTTGTTTTGTCAATTATGCCACCCATCGCAAGCCAAACCAGAGATTGGTTTGAGCTAAATCTGGAACAGAAAAAGGAACTTGTATGCAACGAACTTGTGCTACGAGGAGAATTTCGTGTATGGGATCGCGTTTGCAACACAACAAATCAGACGGCAATTGATTTACTGGAGAAAACTGTCCTCAATTATACGCAGAGCCGAACATCGTCAAATTGGTTTCGACTGCAAGAGGCATCGACGTTTCCCACAGGGACATTTCGATTAGGCAATGAAGTCACTGAGCGCATAACTGACGATCTGCGACTGAGACATTGGAACGACTATGACGGGTTAGCGCGACAGTGGGGACGTTTACATTTTATATTGCAATTGCGAGGGGGCGAATTCAACGTTTTGGTTTCCAGTTTTTTCTTCCATTATGTTGAAATAAGTGCAATATGCCACAACTCTATGATTTCAATAACTATACACACTGTAGCAATAGTTGGAGCAAAACTACGAATATATATTGTGCCTGGGTTGTTGGCGATGAACCAGTCGGATAATCGCAATCATACAGTCAAGTGCCGGAGACTGCCAAATAAATCCCCTGGAAGCTTATTTGGGATTTACCGCTGATTTGAGACTTAAAAAATATAATTTTCCAAGTTTGCTCTACTATTGGTCGCACAATGACTTTATAAGAATTGGTCAACTTTTTTTCCTGAATCGTAAAGAGGGAAAGTGACGGGGCAATGACGTTGCGTTGCGTGATCGCACACAAAACACGTAGTAAAGAGAATGTTTCAGACCTGCGGCAACGTGGTTGATCTGCTAGATTATTTTCAGCTGAAAATGTTTTGTGAGAATCACAAATAGCACAGTAGTTAAGAGTGACTGAACGTGAAAATCAGGATTGATTTTGATGAATTCTTATATAGCCATTGTGCTACCAATACTACGATGATGCATTACCTAAAACAACCATAAATTGCGCGGGGGGTTATGCGGAAATCTTAAAAAAATTCATCCCCGTTGAGGGCCTATTCGACTGCGGGGGCGGGGAGGGGAGCTTATTTGGCATTCTCCGGTGATTCTATTTCAGCATCGGGGGCAGCAAAGCCGGACAGACACTGGCATTGATCCTCGTGCTCGCCTGTTATTGCGTCTGTTGGGGGTGCCTGTGCTTCGCGTGTTGCCGTCGGTTAGCAAGAACAATTCAACAACCACAAACGGCCGATCAACATGTTGTGCGTTCATTATTTGACCGGGACCGGCGGCACCATCGACAAGCATCAGCACCGTCGGTTTGGCACACCCAAGCGGCCCCGATGGTGCTTGCGCGTGCTTCGCCCACTGCCAATATCTCACCGATGGTAGCAGACGCAGAATCTCAATACCGAATACACCAAAATGTGGGCCACTCTGGGCAAATCGGCGGAATGTCGCATTGCCACGGTCCAGTTCCAGTTAATTCAGCAACAAGCAATCGGACAATACGTACTACCATTACGTCCATGTTATCACGGCCTTTCCAAACGTCAAATAGTCAGAGAAGGTTAGTGACCGGACGAATTTTTCGATGTATACGGTCGTGGTCTCCAGCATTTATCATATTGTACATTATACATAAAACGATATAATCTGCAATTTTAGGCCCTGATGAGCCGGTAAAGTCACAAGCAAACAAACCAGTGAAGCCTGAGCCAAGCTTACAGGTGCCGGCAGGCTTCGCTGGTTTCTTTTCTTAAGTGTGCAGACTCAACATCGCCCAGAATTGCACCTGGTACAGGAGCCATGATACTGTACATGTGTGTCCAGGTCATCTAGAATCACAATGGATCGGGTACCCAGCTACGACGAAGCAGTTGCCACACCACCGACTTACGAACAGGCGATAAGATATTGTCGCAGAGAGTAAGTACAGTACCCAGGTACATACACCTCTGACTTCTGTCGCTTCGCTGCAACCTGTCTGATGTCTAAATTGTGAGCTATTGTACGGTTGGCAAATTATTTTTCGTTTTTCGGAAGGAAATTTTTTGTTCGAGGCTATGTACTTCATCGAATCGGGCACATTTGTACACTGCTTTACTAATTTACCTTTAATGTGCCTAGAGTCCATCCGGGTGCTCGAGTTGTGAAGTTCGCTTAGCCGGATTCAATGATGTTCCGGTTCCACGAGCTTCGAAAACGAAAAAAAGAGAAACACTATTATTGGATCTGGCCAAGCCAACTTTATAAAAAGTGTCTCATAAGCTCATGTTCATGTCTCATATACAATGCTGACGCGTCTGTACAGCAGCTGACATTAATTGTGTGAACCGTGATTGTGCACTTGTACCAATAACACAGAAACTTTCGTATTTGATGCCAAGTTTTTACTTTACAGTACTCTACTCACAGAACCAGCCATATCATTTCGAAGCATTACATTTCAGTTCCTGTTATTTTGTTTTGAAAACAAGAGCGATTTTGAAAAATTAAAATCAGTCACTCACATTTCGCACATCATGAACACATGACATCAGAATTACTACAATTCAGTCACTATGACAAGTCGATTTTCGGTTCCGCATTCCGTGTTTATCTGCTCACCTTTGCGGAATGGTGCGTGCTTGGGGTGACGATGACAACTTCCAGCGTGCTGACCTCAAAGTGTTGCGTGTTAACGCAAACAGCAACTGAGATGTTTGACCAAAAGCATAAATTTACTTGCAAATTCAAAAATTCCGCAAAGGTGAGCAGATAAGCGCGAATATGGAATGCAGAAATTTGCCATTTCGCTTTTATCTAATCGCAGCCTTTATGAGTCATTTTGGCGGTCAAACTAAGCGCCGCACGCGCGATTTTGGGAAACTTGACCCAACTTAGAAAAAAGTGTCCGATTTCCGTTTATGGACAGCAGCTGGTAAAGTTCTAATCAAAGGTGTGACGTACCGGAGAATGCCAAATATGCTCCCCCAATAAGCCACCACTGGAAACAAATTAGAAAGTTTTTCCGAATAAGCGCGCCGCATCTGCAGACATTTTCATTCATGTGTCGCATGCAGGGTTGGGCAAAAAAACGTTTTTTTTTTCAAAAAAATCGTTTTTAAGAAACGTTTTTTTTTCAAACGCCCAGATGACGCCCAAAATATGCCCCCAAAAAATTGGAGAACGCTCATGTTGGGAAGAAAACGTGGTTAAATGAAGTAATTCTATAT
>JASAMV010006652.1:0-12398 GCA_030248065.1 Rhynchonema sp. JSB1_4
CATCATGCCACGTTCCTGTTCACTTGAAATCAGTGTACATGTACTGTACATGTGGAGCAAAAACGAACGATTTTCTGCAGTTCAGCAGAAGAGATTAGCTGAAGTCCCCTCCCTTTTCCGATAGGTTACTGCAGGAACACAACGTCAGCTGTGCACATAACAAGCAATACAATGGTCTTGTTACATGTTCCATGCTCTGAGCTAAGCTTGCTTGCTTGCTTCAAAGCTGGCTCGTTATGTGCAGCCGGCTAGTAACTGTCATTATGTACTGGCTTACTTACAGCTTGCACCCGCGTGTGTTTGACATGAGCCCGTGCCATGAGTGTAGTTTTGTCCCCATTTCACCCGCCTGCGCTTCTCTACTACAACATAACAGTACATCCGTGCTTGTTTTTAGTTTTCCAATAAGCCCGTTATACGATATTAACCAATGTCCACTATACAATGTGCAGTTCATTTTGTTTTCGAAAATCCGTCCAAGGGTAGAATTAGCACAATTCAGACGTAATACAATGCAAAGCCCCACTTTTTTCAGCGAAAAGTCCATAAAAATCCACCAAGCTTAGTCGAAGAATAAGCACGCTTTTTGCAGGAACACCCAAGCTGTCAGGAATGGGCACGAGAAACATCGATTTTGCTCATGCACACACAGCTGCACAGTTTGTTTGCTCAGCGATATTTGACAACACACGCGTTAAACAAAGTGTCGCCACCCAATTTTGTGGGCCCCATTTCGTTTTTTTGCTTCAGTCCTTTGCAACATGCATGCATTTTGCATGCATTTTTTGGCTGTAATATGTATTGCAGCATAGAAGTTGGCATGCTTGCTCATTGGACATTTTTTTGGTTGACCCCAACAGTGTCTTTCTCAGGGTTCAATCATAATTTTATGCAAAACGTGGCAAGTCTTGCCCAACTCCACTGGCCGTGGCTGCTTTGAGACCAGACTTTTCATGTTCATGCTGACTTTAGCTAATGCCTGCCCTCAAGCTTGGAGCTGGTATTTGGAAAGATTAGTATTTTTTCGAGGAACTATACATATCACAAAACACGATACTTGCTGCTTTATCGTTGCGGTTTTTTCTATTTTGTCCAAGATTTTCATTTCAAATGCCAGTTCCAGACCCAGGTACTACGGGCACCGAAATCTCAGAAGTTAGAGAGCCAAGAAAGCCATTCTGGCAAATTATGGCTAAAGCCACTGAAGCGGCATAATTTCAGCTGCCACATGCACCTAAACTCAAGAATTCTAGGTTCCAGATCTCAATTTTTACGTGCCACGGCTCCTAAATTTAGTCGCGAAAACACTGGTTTCGTCTATTGTATCCTCTTATCACTCCAGTAAGAGCAAAATATTTATATGTTCCATGCTGCTCCATCAAATATTGGTAAAAAATATTGTATTTCTCACCTACTGGCAGAGTTGCTCACCAAAAACAACTTGCAATCACGCGTGTTTCACCAAAGGCTGTCAGCAAAACATTCGGTAAATGGTAGCCTTTATTTCCCCTGGATGTGGCTAATTGCTTTCCTGAGCGCGTTGGAAATTGGTTTCAATGGGAATACTTGAGCTTGATGGTTTTATTGGGTTACAAGCTGCGCAACCCTAACAAATTTGACGCCTGTTGGTGCAAGGACCCAACAAATTTGTGAATCTGATGGTTCCTCCAAGTGCCAGCTAGCACTTTTTTTTCAAATTGGTCGAACGGCAGGAGGTTGATTGCTGCGGTCATGTACCATCGACTTTGTTTCCGTTTCTTTATTTATTTCACGTGATTTCGAATAAAAAACGTGACCCTCGTGAACGGCGCGTTGTTTGAGGAGGTCTTTGGTTTACTTACTTGTTTTCGGCATGCGGATCCATTTCCCATCTCACGATGTCTCGATTTCTCACTTCACGATTCTACACAAGGCTTTGTATTATATTTGCAACGTTTTTTTCCTGAATGACATTTTATAAAATTAGTACAATTATTATTAAAATTATTATTTAAAATTATTCAGAGCCGCGAACGCTGGTCTCAATGAGGACTCTTGAATCCCGAATAGGTTTTGCTTCGTTTTTTTATTGTTTGTTTTCCAAAGTGGGTTTCAATGCAAAACAAACATGATGCCACGCATGTTGTTTCAGACCAACTCCACGAGGTGTTGAGTGTTTTTGTCTGTTTTCATGTGTACCAAAGGTTCAGCAGCTCATGTATGAAAACTTCATTTGTCTCCATTTTCTGATTCATATTCTCTCTATTTCAATTAATTTCCTTGAAAACTTCATTCCTCCTCTGTCTAGGACTGCCCCAACCATCGTTACCAAACCCAAAAACATAATTCATGTTCTGCATGAAAATGATTCTTTCACACCGCGCTACAGAGGTGTCTTCTTTCAGTTTCGCCATGCGCCACAAAAACTACTGAGACAGCAGCATGCCTCAAGGTCGAAACAGCACACAGAAGACAGGTGTGCAAGGGGACACTTTTTGCGAAAAATTATTCGAATTAAAGATTCCGGATGTTCTTGTTCCGGTTCCCGCACAACCATTGAGTCTAAAAGCGCCCTAATTGGTGCTTTGCACCAGAAATCACCGAATTTTTCTCTTGGTCTAATATTTCTTCTTTTCTCTATATTAGTTTAACCTTTCCCCATTTGAACAGGCTGAGTATTTCAGAATTTGGTTTTTGATTCCGTTTGATGCCACTACACTGTATAAAATTTCTGTACGAAATTAATTCTGGCATCACTTTTAGTATGGTGTTCTCTGATTCTTTCATACTCATGTTGTGTACCCTCATGTAGCTACTGAGCGTCGCAACTAATTTTTCATTCGCTAAAATCGTTGAGAGCATTACACAATGATTGAGTACCGTGTGGCTTAAACAAAATGAGTTTTTGTTTCTGCGATGGTAAAGGAACGCCTCATTTTTCATACATTTTTTTTGTCGCAGCCTGGCCGTATACGTACTGTATAGCACAAATTTTGAACAGCTGGTCTGGTCCTGGTGTCAGAGATTTTTAGAGATGCTGAATATCGAAAAAGTTGTGGTTTGTGAAAGTTATATGGTTGCGCGCAATTTTTTTTGCCAGAAGTTCATAATTTTTTTTGCAGTGCTTGAACATGTGTGATATCACGCGGTCACAGGCAGAATAAATTGAAAAGAAAGCTGTTGGCTTCTGTGAACTCTTCTTTATTGTACAGTATACACTACACTCAGACACCCTGTATACACAATGTGCTGTTATATCATGCCCTCATGACGACAGAACCTGTTTTCTTGGAATTTGAACATTATTTCGTGCTGTATTCTGAAATCTGAGCATACCATATGCCCTTGTATTGATACGATGTGATATTTTTAAACAACTGTAAAGTTGAAAATACGGCCACTGTCACGGTTTGACAATGCCAGACAAAGTTGCAACTTCATGCGACATTTGCAATACATTCAGCATTTCATCTTTTTATTGCTCATTTTTACCTGTATTTTATTTTTTTGGGAGCGAAATGTTTATCTGGCTGTGATCTCACTGCTGCCGGTTTCATGTTTTTTATATACAGAACATTTCGCGTGGGCTGAACCCATACGCATGCCATTCCATTGCCACACAGAGCTCACATAAATTCATCATATGTCAAAACTATATTCAAAAAATTGGTTAGTACTGCTCATATACATACAAAAGCTCTTTTTCCATCGAAATAATGTAAACAACCACGTGTGTGATTCACGTGATGGCCCTACGCGTCTTTTTCTGTGTTTCGTACGACTTTTTTTATCAGTTTTTGCGCACATTTCATGATGCGATAATTCAAAGTTTAGTTTGAGAAAAATTACTTTCGCTTCACAAGTTTAGTTTGAGTATTTTAAAAAAAAAAATTACTTTCGCTTTATTCATGCACAGATAAAAAAAATTTTTTTAAATATGTCCATGTTTCGGGTTTTGAAAAAAAACCCGAAACCCGAAATACGAAGCATGTAATCGAAAATTTTAGACTGATAAATTGTGCACGTCAGCTACAAGTGGCAAGACCGAAACATTTTCGATTATCATGCTTTGTGTTTCGGGTTTCGGGTTTTTTTGGCAAAACCCGAAACCCGAAACATGGACATAGAAAAAAATTATGTTTCGGGTTTCGGGTTTCGGGTCTATCTGGTGGAGCCCTTCCCGGATTTTGTCACAGGTTATTTTAAAATTTAGCACATTTCCTTTGCATTGTAGGCGTACCTTTCATACATTTTCAAATAAACCTGTCGTTTAAAATTTACGAACATCCGTTAAATTCTAGTTTAACCATTTTTATGAAGTTAAGATTAGGTAGGTCACACAATAGCGGGTGATTTTGTGGTTTGCGAACATATTTTATTTTATATGTATGTTGACGTGACAATAAGGTGATAAACAGAACGCTTTTTCGGTGCAATTGGCGTTTCATAATAGTGGTCTCTAGCACGTTTTAAGGTTTTGAGTATCAATTTGGTGTCGGGTCCCAATAAATATATGAGAAAGTCGGCATTATCAAGTAAGACCGCGAAAATTTTCGACAACGCGCCACTTTTCCAATTTGTTTCCAAACAATGACCACTTATTATAACGTAATGTCCGAAATAATAGACACCAATATTCTGCACCATGTTTCCGAAAACTATTCCTGATGTTGAAGTAATCATGGGGTGTTATCGTGTTACGTAAATTTTATTTCATCAGTGTTGAATATTTTACACATAATAATGCATGCATCCCCAGCCCTGGTTGGCTACATGCTGAGCTGTGTATAAAATTAAATTATTTGGGATATCGCAGAATATTCTGCTGACATTTTACGGTTTCTTTTAATTGTTAGCGCCTACATATGTGTGCATTTTAAATTACACGCTACTACGTTTCGACTGAAGCTTCGAGATTCAGGGAATGTAATGCCGTATGAAATTCTCCCAACCCCAGATTGGCATAACATTTTATTATTTCGTTCTGACAGCACTTTTGTATCATACTAAACTCTGCTGTTGTATATCTCGTGTTTGGGCTTTCACAAAACCCCTAGAATCAGTTCAAGTTCTTCCGTGGATCCACCAGGGAACAGGAACTGGCACTTTTGATGTTCACCAGGACCCCATACTGAAAACCACTACCCACCCCAAACCTTTATACCTTTTGGTCATTCTGAACCTTCGTCTGTCTATATATAAACGCTGTGTGTGCGGGTGCTCTCTTGAAATTTTAGTAGTGTGTGTGTGGTGCTGCGATGTGCTTTAGTGACAGAAATGTTCATTGACATTTGGCATTTTAGATGTCACGAATTTTTGGTACTTCTGTATTGCTGTCTTGTGATCTATTTTACTTTTTGTTTTGATTGACGGCATTCTGCGTGAGGACAACTAATTGCATAAATTCTTGACATTTTTATTCAGAAAATCATTCCTATCCAAAAATTATATTATTTTCAAAGCAAAGGTAGCGCTCCTGTGCAATACATGTTTGTGTGGCAGCGACTGGATAATGTGTCTCCAGTCTCTTGGAGTCTGTTTTATCCTTCGTGTGCAGGGTTGTTTCAAAAAAAGTGGTTAACTAAAAAAAAAATTTTTTTTTAAATTTTTTTTTGAAACTCAGATTTTGCTTTTTTTAATAAAAAAAGTTGGGCTGAAATGTCCAAAAATGGCCTTTTTCGAGGGAAAAAATTGGCGCTTTTTTTCTGTGGACGGGACAATTTTTCCAAATTCGCGCCTGCGGCGCCCTGTATTGTCCCCAAATCCGTACAGGGATACGCGGGGCTGGTCTTTTTGAGTGATGTGGCACCGATAATGTACTACTGCATGCTACTACACATGTATAGATGCAGGTATGGTGCAAAACCGGGCGCGCAAAGTCGATCTGATACGCAAGATTTTGGGCTGTAATCGATATTTTGATGGTCGTATATCAGATATTCGGCATTAAATGCTTTAAAATACGTTGTACAGCATGCTACAATATATTAGAGTAACATCGTTAGTGAACATCAACCTCACACTGGTCGGAGACCATAGAATCTGCACAATACTACCGGGTGTCACCGCACAAGTTGGGTCTCAGGCGAAAATTTTTCAATTTTTGTTGTATGTTTTGTTTGTTCAATGTTGTATCGATTTCATTTATCCTGAAACGTCGTTTGCAACACTTTTTCTAATAAAAAAAAAATTCTTCAAAAAAATCAAAAAAAATTTTTTTTTAAAAAAGCTCGTTAATAAAAAATTTTTTTTCAACCCTGTTCGTGTGGATACAACTTGAGGTACACAATGAACAACAACAACAACCCTCAAAGATAAAAGCGCAACATTTTGTTTCTCGTGCGAGATATCAACGAAAAGTGTTGTATTTTTGCTCGAAACGTGGTTTACTGTTTCAAATCATTGGTTTTCTTTCAAAAAAATTTAAAAAAACCACGGAACCCCCGCGAAACCGGTTTGGTGCGCATATTTGAACTTCATTTGAATTGGTTTTGGCATCCGCTCTTGTACATCCGTGCTTTATTTACATTTCTCTTTCACCATCAAATATTATTATGTGCTGTACAACGCACGCACATCGGTTTCAACTACTATTTGAAACGTACTGATTTGAGAGTATTGTGTTGCTGATTAGCCTTGGTGATTGCTTCAAATCAAAGTTTTATTCAACTTTCGTTGCCGTTGTTTCAGGTTTCGGTAGAAACCTTACGATGGTTAAGGTTTCGATTTCGTATTCTTTCCGAGATCTGCAGCATACCTAATCTAAAGCCACGTGCTACACCAAAGGCCTCAACCATTTTTTTGCGCATGGGAAGTTGCTGTAAACCCCAGCTGCTCGGCAAAGTTGGGTTTTTTATTGGCGGTTCGTCGACTTTTTATTACCGACGTTGGCCCAGCTTTACCGTCTTTGAAAGCTTAACTTCACCACACACAGCACAACAGCTTGTTGTACATACCATCGTGGTGTGGTGCCGCTACACTCTTTAAAGAATATTTGTGTGGTTTTAGTTCCGCTACCCAAACTTGGTCCCGGAATTTCTGGTCCGTAAATGAGTCCGGTTGCAATCAGTTAGCCCAAGCCTGTGAATTTGTCTATACTGTAGGTACAGAAGGGCTAGATTGCATCGGGCCCGTTTTTCTGGGGCCCGAAAAGGTCCGGGTCTGAACACTCGGGCATGAAAGATCTCGCAATAAAAACATTCGACTTTTTTTCTGTTAGTCTTCTGTTGTTGCGCAATGCTGCTGGTTATCTTGTGCGCAAATCATGGCCCCATTGCGGCTATAATGTTGTACTGCTCCACTAGAAGCAATCTGTCTTCAAGCTCGGCACTTTGGTATTACTGGCATACGTGAACACACATTGACACTGTCTGCCTAAGGTGTGTGCAGACACCCGCCGGTCAGCTACAGTACTGAGTCTCCATATACAATGCGACGGCACAGGTTTCTCAACGGTAATTACAGAGCTTTCCTCCCGTTCAAGGCTCAGTCAACGGTCGACTGCGATTTTCTCGACCAGGTACTGTATCTTTTCACCTTTTTCGGAATAATTGTCTGTTTTTACGAGGATATGATTTCAGTTTCACGCTATGGCATAGTAAATTTCCAAATTCGCTCCGACAGAAAGACCCAAAATAACCAACCACACCAACCCCCCCCCCCCCCCCCACCCCCTAAACATACACTTTAAAAAAAATACTTGGAAGTTATTGCGTGAACCATATACGGCGTTACGACTGTGCCAGCACATCGTGTAAGGTCTCTTATCATCAAGACATCAGTATGGCTGTGTGTGTGTGTGTGTGTGTGTGTGTGTGTGTGTGTGTGTGTGTGTGTGTGTGTGTGTGTGTGTGTGTGTGTGTGTGTGTGTGTGTGTGTGTGTGTGTGTGTGTGTGTGTGTGTGTGTGTGTGTGTGTGTGTGTGTGTGTGTGTGTGTGTGTGTGTGTGTGTGTGTGTGTGTGTGTGTGTGTGTGTGTGTGTGTGTGTGTGTGTGTGTGTGTGTGTGTGTGTGTGTGTGTGTGTGTGTGTGTGTGTGTGTGTGTGTGTGTGTGTGTGTGTGTGTGCCTACTAAATCACATGTTCACTGCTCAATCCTCAAAGTGTCAAGTGTACCAGGCTGCTACCGGGCTGAACGAATTAGCTGCTTTCTCGGCATCTGGTGGGTACACCCAGTTGCAGACACCTATTTTGCAATGCAAAGCACACACACACACTCTGAGATGTTGTACATATACATTACACCCACACACCGCTTGCGCTTGCTATATACTGCCTGTTTCCGTTAGCTTAATTTGGGTACATTTGGTGCTTTGAGTAGCCACAGTGCGCCGAGATAGGGATTGACATGGGACAGTATATGTTTTCTTGACTGCGCCTTTCAAGAGTTCCGATTCCACTGGCAAAGTTACTTTTTTAATTTTTTGTCGCATTTCAGCCTTGCTCCATAGATGTCTTGATGGCGTGTTGATATTGGTACTTGCACTCTTTTGGTCCGTTTCCCTTTTATAATTGCGCACTCTCGTGAACCATTCGAAGATTATCAGCGCCCCAACGCTGCTTCATGGAGCAATTCCCTGTGAAATAATGTGCAGTTAACGCGACATGATTTCAATATTGTACACAGGCTTTTATCTCTGCTCGTATCATCTCAGAGAATACCCGTGGAGTTCACGTTGTATTAAATTTAGCTGCTTTGATATGCCACGCCAATAAAGGTGAAATGGAATAGTGTTTTGCATTACTACTCCATATCTATGTCTGGGTTGCCTTGAGGGCTGCATTGAAGCAAGAAATACCAATGTTATTGGTCAGACGGTAAGGTGCTTTGAGGGCACGCCTTTGCGCAAGACCAGTGACACGTTGCTGTTTCGGCCCGTAACGCCTGACAGCTTAGGTGATCCGGGCCAGTCGTCAGAGACGAAATCACCGGGTGTACACCCCAAAATGCCACATGCTCCAAGAGACTAAATAGTCCCATTGAAACATAAGGCAAATAACGTGCACTGGTCATTTTTGCATTCAATGTCTGGGTTGCCTTGAGGGCTGCATTGAAGCAAGAAATACCAATGTTATTGGTCAGACGGTAAGGTGCTTTGAGGGCACGCCTTTGCGCAAGACCAGTTATTTGCCTTATGTTTCAATGGGACTATTTAGTCTCTTGGAGCATGTGGCATTTTGGGGTGTACACCCGGTGATTTCGTCTCTGACGACTGGCCCGGATCACCTAAGCTGTCAGGCGTTACGGGCCGAAACAGCAACGTGTCACTGGTCTTGCGCAAAGGCGTGCCCTCAAAGCACCTTACCGTCTGACCAATAACATTGGTATTTCTTGCTTCAATGCAGCCCTCAAGGTAACCCAATGCAAAAATGACCAGTGCACGTTATTTGCCTTATGTTTCAATGGGACTATTTAGTCTCTTGGAGCATGTGGCATTTTGGGGTGTACACCCGGTGATTTCGTCTCTGACGACTGGCCCGGATCACCTAAGCTGTCAGGCGTTACGGGCCGAAACAGCAACGTGTCACTGGTCTTGCGCAAAGGCGTGCCCTCAAAGCACCTTACCGTACTCCATAGCTATTTTTCAACAAATATCTATCAATATATCTATGTAGGACCAAATCTTGCGTTGAAACGTCTTTATCCGAACTACATTGTATTTTTTATAGTCTGCACGCAGTTTATAATTCAATTTTTTCTTCAGAAAACGTAGCGAAAAATGAAATTTATAATGGAATAATCCAATTCACATCCTGCGCCATGATGTCATCCGAGCGTCCCCCGCTCGTCGACGGTGCCCCGCCCGATGCCACCCAGCTTCCCCATGGCTTGCCCCTTGGCCCAAGGCCTGGTGGGAACCTCGGTTACTCAAACAGAAGACTGTTGATCTATGGAATATCGCTATCAATTTGCGGGGCGGTTTCTGTATTTATCGGCTCAATCGCAAGCCTTTTGGAAGCGGAGAAGACATATCACATTCACAACTTCGTCAACACACACTGGGTGACTACCGTATTCCTATTCGCCGGACTCAGCGCGTATTTGCGGGAAAGACAGAAACTAGATTTTTTCCTCTATTTGACCGTCTGTTTTACGCTGGTCAGCCTGCCCGTCGGTCTGGGCACGATCTTCGCCGACGCAACGAATTTGATGATTTTGACTGGTTGGTGGAGGGGGCGGAATTTGCTAAAAAAAGAGCACATTTATTTGAGTAAGTGGCATTCTTGTTATCATACCCGTCCACGTGGCGTGCTATTGGAACGAAAACGGCCAATAGAGTCCATGACAGGCTTTTTTGCATAACGTACATATGAAGAAGCGTCATGGCAAGCAGAACAATTCTGCTGATGTCATGCCCAAGGACAGCCGATACTAACCTCGTCTGGGACAGTCATAAGAAACCTCTTGATTCTAACGATATTACATTGGGTGGCATTCTCACACACGCCTCACTGCACACTGTTCAGTTCAGGCAAACTTAGGGGCGCACCTTATTCAGGCAGGAATGTTCGATTTAGCCTTAATCAAGCCTAATTTTTCAGGCGGTACCTGGCCAGATGATACGTCCGGCGCTCAGCGATGGCATTACTTGACACCCCTGCAGTTGACAGCAATGGTGTTGTACAGTGCCGTTGACCTGGTGAACACGCTGTCCGCTACGACACTGGCGGTGTTGTTGTTGAGGGAGATATCGAGGGTCGCCGTCAGGTAGGGTCGTTTGTGCAGCGTGTTTTTTTGGTTGCCCGTTTCGATCGGTGTCCACTTTTGGGCAGTGCACCAGGTCATCGTCAGTGCGAATAAATTCTGATGAAACGCGACCCAAATAAATTGGCGGATTCTGAATAAAAAATGACGGGTGCTTTGAGTTTTGCGATTCCTAAAAGTGGCCGCACATTTGACCACAAACTCAGATTTTACGCCTCCGAGTACGCCTTCAAGTCCCGCATTCTATTCATCAACGGTCTATCGCTCGGCATCGTCAGTGTGCTTCGCATTGTGTTGTGGACGATAGAAATGTCGTGGGTGCGGGCGATGGGCGAAAAATCTAGGTACGTTTTTAATTTCTTCTTAGAATCGTATTATTCTTTATATTTATTTCTTCTTATTTTCTTGAAAGATCAATTCAGGAAATATTTCCGTTTAGGTTCATGTTTCTGCACTACACCATCGACGAGCCGGTGTGGCTGTGTGTGTTCTGTATGGCCGCCGTTCTGAACATGTTTGTCGCGAGCAGAGGTGAGGGAAAATAATTCACGGACTTTTTTGTTTTTAAAATCTAAGAAAAAACTTCTTTTTTCAGGAAGTCGTGTTGTGATGGCTGCGGCAGTTGGTATCACCGCACTGTGCGTCTACCCGTCGTTCTTATATCTTTGGTAAGGTCGGTTTGGCTTGACATGGCAACTTTGAATAGGCATCTGCGGGTTAAACACGGTAATCGGAACGGATCAAACCCACTTTGGTCACATGACTGTTCTCAATAGAAGATTAACGATGCCACCTTTGACCAACATAAATTTCGGCCCCGTCAAATGTTTTTTGATCGGGGCCCGCCAAAGACCAACCTCTACGCTATGGTCAAAATCAGGGACTCTGGTAACGTTTACCGAATAGCCCGAAACTCAAAAAGCTCTTGTGAGCACGGCTCTAAAGCATTCAAGCACTAACCTTGACAAAGACCAGTGCGTTGATGTAAGCCACCATGCGGGCAATGCACTCAAAATCAGCGTCTCCGTCGTGTAATGTTTCAGCATAAACACCAAAAAAAAACGTTTCCCATCATCACTCCAGGCTCGACTACCGTTGGTATTCGAACGTCAAAATGACCGAGCTAACATTGCACATGCCGAAACAGAGTGGTGTGCTACTGTGCAACATTTGGCTGGGCAGTTTGCATCTGGCGCTAACCGTGGGCACCATCATGGAACAGGTAATAGTTGGAAAATATTTGGAAATAGTTGCAAATATTTGGATGTTTCTTCAGACACAAGTTCCATTGAGTGTTCCTCCCCTTGCCACCAATCAGCTCTTGATCGAGGGGCGTATTTGGGAAGTTTTCCAAATAATCCTTACCGATGGAGGGTCTTTGTTGGTTCGCCAATTTTTTCTGGTCATGATGTGCGTAGGAACGTACATATATGACGTAATCACCACGAAAAAATATTCTACCTATATGTACTCGAATCTCAAGATGGAAAGAACCTCAATTTCCGTAGTTTCCGTGACAGACGTTGTGACAGCATTTTACGCTCAACATTTGGAAGCGAGGACTGGCCTTTGTGTCTGTGTATGCCTTGCAAGTGAACGAACTTTTGAAAAGTAATTAAGCCGCAGACACCACTAAAAGTTTTGCAAAATTCCACAAGTTCGTTTGTAAAACTTCGGTTTCGGATCTGATACCAGCCACTGTATACATACTGTTGTA
>JASAMV010006654.1:0-12032 GCA_030248065.1 Rhynchonema sp. JSB1_4
AGTCAATTGCTACGAATTACTGATATGAACAGGACATAAGCTCTCGATCTTGATACTTCCGAACAAAAAAATCGGATCATGTTTGCTGACTTATGCCTAAGTGAACCAGTCAGTCAGTGTGATTACAAAGCGGGAAGTTGCCGAAGTTACGGCCATTTACGCTGCAACCACATGGGCGGAAGTCATCTAATTTTTTTCTTCTCCAACTCTACCTTCATTCAGACACTTTACAACTACACTTCGGGCCGATACGAAAACTGTTTGTGGTCAAGTGGATACCCGTTCAACTGCCATGATTTGCGTGCAATCGCTGAAACCGCGCGGAAATTGATAAAACTGTGAAAATGGGCCAAACGGCGTACTGCTCGTACTGCGAATTTCACTGCCATTATGTAAGTTATTTTATTTTCACCCATTCGAAGGCAACTTGCCTATTTATTGGTCCGCATCAATGCCCTGAGCAATAACATGAATGCCGTACTATGGCATCGACTTGAAGGCAGTTGTGTGATCAACAATAGACATTTTTGTAGATATTTGACTGTAAGAAGCATATCGCATCCAAACACGTCGGATACCCGCCGCCGACACGTGATTTCGTTCCTCAATCTCGACTACTGCAAATACTGCTTCAAGTCGCTTTTGCATTTGAAGAAAGAGTCCAAACGTGTACACCATGTGCGCATGTGCGACAAAAATCTGCTGAGGGCTGGTGCAAAGGCAAGTCATAGCTACAACACCCACAAACATGCAAGTTTATTATTTCAGTCCAGGCAAAAACACAACGACCATATGACCGGATAATCTATTCAACACTTGGAGGTCTTCCTACTTGCGTGTGTCTCCTGTTCGTACCGAGTCACGTCCCATCGAGACATGATGTTTCACACGCGTCACATACACAACAGTGTCGTCGAACCATATTGCATCACGTGTCAGAAGAAGTTTACATCCGGCGCCCAATTGAAAAAAGACAGTGCCTCGTGCAAGTGAAAAAAATGAGAACGATGAACGTACAATGCGCTTTTTGCACTCATCAGTCAGACAGACACAATTGCTGATATGCACGCACATATCAGCTCGGTGCACCCGAATATGCCGCCCGATCTTGGTGTCATAACCAAAGACTCTCTGTCAAAATGTCACTTTTGCGGTAAACAATTAACAGGTATGCGCACCACAAATGCGTATCGTCATATCCGTATCTGCCCTTACAATCCAATGAAGACATCTGATTATTCGTGCAACATGTGCGGTCTCCACTGCAAATCTGCAAAAAAGTTGAAACACCATTTTGATCTTGTGCATGAAGGACTATATTCATATGTGTGTACATTTTGTAGCCTACACTTTCCGTCTGGCGAAATGTACATGGAACACATTTCATCTTGTGGTGAACAATAAAAATGTGATTTCTTCCATTTGGCGTTTATTATGACTATGCGGTTCGTAACCGACGCGCTCAACGAGCGTTTATCATGCCGATTACCTGCCACTAAGACTTCATGTAATACAAAATAATTTTTTAAGGAACGTTCGTTATCATAGGCGAAAGCGCAACATGGCCCAGAGCATCATGACTGAATTTGCCCGGACAGCAACGGACGAATTCAAAGTCGTTCTCGTGTGGAGTGTCGATGACTGGGAGACGGTACTGATGGTGCATGAAAACGGTATGTCGCTCATCTTAGCATGACGAAAAAACAAATTACAGAAAACTCCAAAAAGTCGGCTCTTATGCGGAAAAGTTCATCTTATTTTGGTAACTTTTTAGTGGTCCTCTTGTTGCGAATTCGTCGGTATCAAACACATCGAATGAAATTGCATACACAGACACGCATATCCAATATGCATTCGGCAACGCCACCGATTTCAGCGGCTCGGCAATTTTCACGCCGTCGACCAATGATGGCGTGGTGCTCATCACGGTATCGCTCAGTGAATGCCGAGTCGGTCGAATGGAGCCAAACAAGCTGTGGTGCTGCACCGCCAGTTTCCTCTGCGACAACGAGAAAAATGGGTGAGCTAATTAGACCTGTGTATCGAGCAACCCAGTAATATGATAAACTGCACAAATTTTGATCAGCATTGCCACAGACTGGCATCCTGCAAATTTCAGCCCCCCGAAGCGCTATGTGAGCACGAAATGCACCACACTGCGTGCTGGCGCCATGTGCACATTTGAAAATCTGGCTACCTTGGATCAGCTGAAAGAGAACGCCGCTCACACGAATGCGATCCGAATCTACATTGCGAATACGTTCGTGTTGGCTACTTCGACAACAACGCAGCTCACGGTTGAGGAACCGACCCGTAAAGCCATGATCCAGAAACTAGGTACAATAAACACAATTTTGTTCGTACTGCGAAAGCGTCACTTGGCTTAGTTTTCAGCAGCAGCGCTTCCGAAGATGCGGTTTCTGGCAGAGGAAAGAGCAGACCTTACCGTCAAGATGGACAACCGTGAGTGGCGCGTGCACAAGGCTGTGCTGGCGGCTGGAAGTGATAAACTGCAGAGCACGTTCGAGACTACCGATTACAAACTCGATGTTGTTAGTAGTTTGATTGGATAGAGGAAATAAACTTTTGTTCTAGCAAATTTATACCCGTTGCAGCTGGACCTGTGGTACAAGGTCACCGTTGATGCTTCGGCCGTTGAACAATGGATTGATTTCATCTATACGGGCAAACTAAGTTGCATAAGCACCATGAAGAAGGCCAAAGACATGGCCGTGATCAGCCAACAGTGAGTACAGTTTTTGGACAAACTCGGATTGAAACAGGTCTCTTTGACCAATAAAACACGATCAGATGTTCCAAATGCTGATGCTGATTTTGTTAACGGACTTTGTGACTGAGCTCTTCGAAAATTGTTTCACTCAAACCGGCTTCGTTTACCGATATTCATTTTTATTGCAATATTTGGCGTCATACACTTTCCAGATTTGGGCCCCGCGAATTACTGGAGAGCGCGATCGGACGAATTGAGGGTGACATCACCGTCATTTCGGCACTGGGCCTGGCCGATTTTGCGTTCAACGAGCAAATTGAGTTGCTGTTCACACGCGTCTGCAAATACATCAAGAGTCGCAAGGAGGCCATTGTCGGTTCCGATGAATGGATCGAAATGCAGAACAGTCCACTCGTGCGTCCGGTGCTGAATTATATCATTGAGGAACTGATGGGTGTGACACGTAAGTATTACACGTAGGTATTGAACACAAATAACAACATGACGCTGTTGTGTTCATTTACAGACAAACTTGCGATTGGTGTCTCGGATGATCAATGAGACAATCGATGACGACAACTCGGTACTAGGTGAGATCTCTGCAAAATGACAAAAAGTTGAGAGATCGGAAAAGTAGTGCAGCACAGAAGTCCCGAGAAAAGCGCCGCAACACAGACGCGAAGAACCATAAATACAGGACCGATGTCTCGAAACGCTATCACTGACGACCAGTCACCAGTGAGGACCCCGCAGCCGGTCGCGTCCTCAACGCCAAGAAAACGAGCCGATGATGCTCCCGCCGAGGGCATAGGACAAACGCCGGAAAAATATGAAGTTGATCATCACAAACAGAAGTGTAAGAAGTTGCAATAGACAGAATGAACCCAGTGTCAGGCGGAAACATTAAGCTGGTTTTTTGAAATCGTCAATGTTATTTTTTCATTTTAGTGCCCACACTCTAAGGTCGATAATTATCTTAACAAAAACATTTACGTAATTCGTGAATTTTAGCCTATAGGCGTTCATCTGTTATGTGCTACTGAACATGTTCTATTGTTTAACCGTGGGAAGCAAGTTTTTTTAAAAAAAATTTAATCTTATGTATAAAAGTTCAAATACCTTGACATATTATTTTATCGGAAAACGCGTATTTATAACCGCTACAGTGCGCACGCACTGATACCTTTTTACTGTTCTTCAGTCTAATACGGCAAAAACCCCTGATTATTTTCCACAGATGGCAGTTTGGCTTGAGAAGCTTGACACGGGACTGTATCGTCTGACAAGACATGGTCCATGGGTGCCGATTTCCTCAGCGATTAAAGCGGAAAACGCCGTGCGTGAAATATTGTTGGCTGAAGATTTTGGTGAACCGCTGCCGAAAGAGTTCCGTCACGTGATGACTCGAACATCGAAGCCATACAAACAAATCATTCTGAACAGTGAATCGTACTCAGGTTCGATCTGTCGTGATCTGGATGTGACAAGATTCTTGAAATTCGGAGGCACAATAACTATTCACATGGAGATTGTTCTGTTCCATGAAGCAGACACCTGGCTGAATCGACATGCTGCCAATAAACATGAGTGACAAGAATAATCCGTTTGCCAGATACATTTGGCCAGAACCAACTGTTACCTACAACGGCAACAGAACAGAGATTACTAACAGTCTGGCGATGTGCAAAGCACTTAAGCGTGATTCTGTGCTCCTGTCCAAATGGTTCGCAAATAATCTGGCAACACACTCTCGTATTGACAAACAACGCATTATTCTTAACGGCCATTTCACGCCAAATACTCTTATTACATCGATTTGTACATTTATATCTCATTATTTATTATGTGACCAATGTATGTCTCCTGAGACTGAATTTGTTACGAAAGGCAAACGTGTGCACATGATATGTTCAGCTTGTGGACTCTCGATGAGCCGTACCGGCACACTAGCCAAGCATATTATCAAACAACAAGGTTGAATTAGTATTGTCTGCGTGCTTGTTATTTAATTGTCATCACTGCCCAATAAATGTTTTTTTAAAGAATGCAAAATTTTTTACAAAGTCATGCCACCAGTAACTTATCTACAGACAGAACAATGAAAGAAACATGCTGGATAATAAATGCACACACACGCAATTGATCCAATCATGTTTTCGGGCACAGCACAACCATTGTCACGTACCTGCAAAAGTAACTTTGAGATAAGTGCAAGGGGGGGCTCGGGCGAGCGAGGCCCGCCGGCCGAAGGCCGGCAAGCTCTCGGCCCTCACCGAGCTCTCATCAATCATTTTGATTGGCTCACCATTTATTCAGCTCACGAAAGTGACAGGTCCCCGCGTTAAGGTATATGTATAATTGACATCTGCCTCCGACAACTTTGGCAGGAACTGTGTTTTCGAAATACGATCCGTCAAATGTGCGTTGATTGTGCGATCTGTGCCGTCCCGTTGCCAGATCACCAATTGTCCCCTTTTCGAATCAATTTCGTTCACCTCATTGCCACCAAACAACGTCAGATTCAACACAGCCTCATCCTAGGGCTGAAAACCCACTTTCGAACCAAATTTCTCGGTCACGAACGTGATACCACACGCGGTATCCATCAGCACCTGGCCTTTTGCCCGTTTTCTCGGTTGACCGGGCAGACTGACCGGTGCCTTTGCGGTCATCAAACACGAGTAGCGAGACATTGTCGCATTCACTTGTTGCCCGACTGTCATAGCGGTCGTTTGAGCAAGAAGCACAGGATTTGCACCAACCGTGTTTTGAGCACCACTTTGCTCATTCGACTGCTGAGTCACAGCTGCCCGTTGCGCGCCTTGATCACTGACTTGAACGACATTGGCATTTTGCACATTCGAAGGAGCACGCCACTGGAAACGAGTGCGACACAACACCTTGTGATGTTTTATACTGTTGCAGTGATAACACGGTTTCACAGAATCACAATCACGAGACCAATGATTTCCAAAACCACAACAATAACACAACGAATTGTCATCAAAGAATTTGCGACATGCATCGATCGTGCCGCCACGACCGTGCGATTGGGACACCGAACCATTACTACTCTGGCTCCGTTCATTATTCGGGCCATTTGTTTTCGAACCCTTTCGACCTTTTCCCCGACCACCTGACTTTTGGACATGAAAACTGCTGGTGGTCACTGTGTCAGTAGTGCCCGTATTTGAAGACAAACAAGACACTCGCCTCTTTTTTGCCCTTGCCTTCATTTGCAGTGTAGCTCCGAACCCGTTCCTCTTGCTGCACGATGTCCCGCAATTTCTCCGCAGTGCGGTGATTGTCCAGCCACTGTCTGGTGCACATTTCTCGAGTTCACGACTGGCAAATGTCGGTAAACGGGATCTGATTATGGATTCGATCATAGATTCACTCAACACATCAAATTCGAGACCCATAGCGGCCAAATTACGAACGGCTCTGTCTGCCGCTTCAACAACCATCTCGACCGCTTTGCCATCAGTTGAATGTGGCTAAGGCAAATTTTGCAGCTGATTGATAAACGCCAATTTCAAAGCCTTCTCATCACCATACCTTTTCATCAACAAACTCACGACTTGATCATAATTCTCATCAGTTGTTGCGAAGCCTTCAATCGTAACTGCCGCCTTGGCCACACACGAGCGTTTGAGCAGACCGAGTTTCTCGGCCTTCGAGTACGATGGGTCGTCGTGCACATTCGATCGGAACTGTGTCCAAAATTCTGGCCAGTTTTTGATCTGCCCGTCAAACTGCAATGGCTTGAGAGACTCATATTTGACCGACCTCGGTGGTCGGGACTGAACCGTGGTTAGTGCACTGGTAAGCTGCTGCACCAACGCAACCCCATCGGCACCAGAACCTGTCTGCCGTTCAGCACTGGACGATCGACTTTTGCGACCGGCCATCTCAATGTTCTCGTCCAGCTCATGCAGTTTCGAAACCAAATAGCTTTTCAGGTCATTCGCATCATCCAGCGCGGGCTGGTATTTCGAACCAAAAAGTCATTATACAATTGCAACTCATCTGCGAAAACCTTCGAGCTTTCGTCCAGGTCACCCAACATTTGCAGCCATTCCTAGTTTCTGTCTGACACAGCAGCGATGCGATTTTTGAGATTGTCAAAAAACGCAATAATTTCAATTTTTGCTGCGCGACATTTTGCAATAATCGTACCTGGCGGGTCCTGGCGATCGAAAAACTCACACGACGGGTAGTCTTTGTCCTGCACACGTTTCATGAGAGCTGTCAGCGAGCTGTAACATTGAGGCAAACCCATTCGAAGACGACCGCTGGGAGATTTGGTTGCAATGTTGCACAATATTCGTCGAGTAATTCCGATTCCAAATTTGCTTTTTCCACAGGGATTCAGGATTGGGTTCACAGTGATTCAAATTTTGTTCACAGGGACGCAAAAATTTCCGCTTTGGGCCACAAAAACACAATTTTGGGGCGATTCACATTATTCTGGATGCCACATTTAGTGACGAAGTCCAGACGGTGCAACATTTTACATTTTATTCCACCATTCCAATCCAATACATCCAAGCAGTGAAGTTCACAAGCACATAAACACAGAAAGTAAGCCAGTCAGTTAGGTGTAGTCAAAACATCAATCAATATAATAGCGTGGGTAAAGTCAAGCACTGCTGCTAGCTGCTCACGCTGTAAACACGTGATACGCATTATTGGGGATTAGTCACCACATTTTTACCGGAATTTCGCTGTAAACATCGCCAGTTTGGACGCACACACACTCTCGACGCAGAGACAGTCTCACCTTATCCATAACTCGCAGCCTCTTCATGAGCACCAAAGCCAAATGAAAGAAGGTAAAAACGTAACACAAGGTAAGTTTGCAACACATACATAAGCAATCTTGTCTCTGATTAAATGTCTTGCTTGTCAATGTTTTGTTTTGAGATGGCTGAAATGATAAAACATGCGTGCGTTGCAGTGTTGTGTCCCGGTAAGTGGAGTGCTTTCGTGCATGCTCACGATTTGAGTATGAAACACAATCGTTTCTTGAACGATAACAATGTTAAGTCATTTTGTATTGCCCTCTGTCCTTTTTTTCTGATATTTTAGTCACATGTGTGTTGATCTGCAAAATGCACCGCAAACTGGAGTGGTCACTGCTCACTGGTATCTGCAATGATGAAACCCCTTATCGTGTATAAATCTTTAACTCAGTAATCATGTTCTCAAAAGTTGTGATGTTCGTCACTGTGTGCATTTGTATATCATCCGAAATGGTGGATGCAGCGTTCATCTCGAATGACCCACTCATTTCCCTGCTGCTGGAACAACAAATCCTGCTGGATATTCATGCATTTCATCATCGCAGTTTCCTCATGGATCAATGGTATCGCGAACACATGCGCCCCTCTTATGGTGATCATTCTCTGGAATTCTTTAGTCATATAATGTTTGACCGTTGTTCTGGTCACTATGATTTTGACTTTTAAAATTCATTGTGTTTAATTCTCTCTAACCGTTGCAGTGCCCAGGGTTCTGGTATATCGCCTCACAAACCCGCGGGTTGGGGTACTGCCAGAAGGGTCTCCACACAATATGCATTATTAACACATGTATGTACATGGCACGTACCAGCGTCAGCTAACGCACTTCCTTGTTGACAAACATTCATGGGTACCGGACATAATACATACACACTTATCAGTTGGGTACCAGGCTGTACCATGGTGACCGTACATTATGTTGCATTGGTACCGTAGGTATATTGGGTAGCATGTATTTTGGGTACTGTATATATTGTGTACCGTAGGTACATTGGGTACCGTGTATGTTGGGTACCATAGGTATTTTGGATACCGAAGCGTGATTGTAACATAAGCCTGACGGAGTAAAATAATCCATGTGCCACCACGGAATTCCTTTATCATTGGTTACCTAGAACAATTTGGTGAAACATCAACAGGTCTAACATGAAACATTACGTGAAACATCAGCCAGCTTGGCATGACACATTTTGTGAAACATCAGCCAGCTTGGCATGACACATTTTTTTGAAACATCTGATAGACATTATACTTTGGTCTCCGTCGAGGACGGAGTAAAATAATCTATGTGCCAGCACGGAGTAAAATACCCGCCTATACCCACGTGTATTGGGCATAGAATTTGGGTGTTGGTAAGTCTCCACTTACTTATTCGTCGGGCGGTTTACGTCTCTCTGATTGTTGGTCGCATGCCCTTAGCTCTCATTTTCGTTCTCATCAGATTTTCATTCTCATCTCCTTTTTCATGTTTTTCGTCTTTACCTGTCTTGTCTTTTTTGCAGGTTTTCCCTTGAAAAAGTGCCCTCAGTCGGTCACCATACGTTGGGAGTAAAAACATTTGCTTGGTAAAGCTGTCGAAAACATTCAATTCATAATAATGACCACAAATCACGTCCACAAGAGCATCGGTGTATGCAAATATTACCAGCATATCTGGCCTTACAAAAAAATTATTTTTTTATTGATTAACCACTGTTTTTGTGTAAACCTTGCTCAAAACAATTGAGAAAAAAGCCATCCCTATATTGTTAGCGAGTTACTTTAGGGTACCATGTTTAGTTACTTAACGTGTTTCGTTACCTAACTCTATTATTTAAGAAAGTGCGAGTCACGAACCATATTATAGTTTTATGTAGATCAGACTAATACATTGTGATGAAAACCAATACAAAATCAGGATACAAAAACTATGAAGATTACACAAAGAGCCGGGTGGGTACTGAACTGGTAACTGGCTAAAACTACACAAAACCGGAGTGAAATAACGTCAGAAGAATCACGTCAAAACATACGGTGGCGTGTTCGCACACGCAAATATGCCTACTAAAAATAATAATAGGGTTACAGTACTGGCGTACTAAAAGTGGCTGTTACACTATCCACGGTTTTAGGGAATGCTGACACTTGTGTCAACATAAAAGCCTAGATATAAAAAATTAAAGAGATTACGACACTACAATTACACAGCAAAGTCAGCAACTGGCACAAATCGAAAATAAAAACATAAAATTTAGGCACCTTATTAGTGACAATAATGCCGAATACAAAAATGCACTCAAATTTTTAAGAAAATGCGATTTAATAAAGGCACACACAATAAAGGCACGAACATAATTTTTAATCTTAGCGAAGCTATTAGCTCAGAACAAAACTTAAAACTCCAAAACTTAGAACAGCTATTAAATTAGCATTTGGATGATCACATACACACACACACACACACACACACACACACACACACACACACACACACACATATATATATATATATATATATATATATGTATATATATATATATATGTGTGTGTATATATATATATATATATATTTTATATATATAAACTTATGATATATATACACACACATATATATATATATATATATATATATATCAATATATATATATATATATATGCATATATATATATATATATATATATATATATATATATTTTATATATATATATATATATATATATATATATATATATATATATATATACATATATATATATATATATATATATATACTCGCTCCCACACCCACCAAAATTTTCATCCCTGCCCCCCATCTTTCCAAATACAGTTACAATTTAAAAAAAAACGCCCTCCTTCTTTCCAGCAAATAACTAGTCAAGGCCCAAACCATGCTGATGCGGAAAATATCAATTTCGTACATAGGGTTGCCGTACCTCAGCACCATGCGTGCAATCGCCAACTTCGTAGCTCCATGTCTGAGACCGGTTCCAGATCATGATCATGACTTTTTGTATGTAAGGAGTATTTCTGGAAGCAAATGAAGATGACGAAAAGTATGGTCACCAGAACTGTTAAAGTCGTTTATCGGGTTTTTGCACTCGATAAACATGATGGCGTCATGGCTGAGTTTGTAACTCCACGTCTGAGACCGATTTCAGGCGATAACCACTTCCTTTGGCATGAAAAGCGTGCTTCTTTATCATGTCACTTAATAATGTGCCACACGGGGAAGTAACAGATACAAATACATACGAGAGAATGTAAAAGTTACGGACAGCATGTCATCAGTGGGGCTATACATATAAACTGACAATACTCTTGCCCCAAATGTCTCAAACGTGTTGTCTGATCCGTAAAGCACACGCAACAAGCGCAGCCAGCTGAGTTTCGTAACATTTCGCAAATCACTACGTTAGTGTTGAGCGGCCGGCAGTCACGTGACCGCTGCAACTAATACACGCAGAACGAGCTCTACGGATCAGGCAGCGCGTTTGAAAAGTTTCTCCCAAAAGTATGGTCGGAGTACACGCTTGAATGTCTTCATCACGACCTTGCGCCATAAACTGATTAGACGAATCAAGATGTACGTGTGTGTGTGTGAGAGAGAGAGAGAGAGAGAGAGAGAGAGAGAGAGAGAGAGAGAGAGAGAGAGAGAGAGAGAGAGAGAGAGAGAGAGAGAGAGAGAGAGAGAGAGAGAGAGAGAGAGAGAGAGAGAGAGAGAGAGAGAGAGAGAGAGAGAGAGAGAGAGAGAGAGAGAGAGAGAGAGAGAGAGAGAGAGAGAGAGAGAGAGAGAGAGAGAGAGAGAGAGAGAGAGAGAGAGAGAGAGAGAGAGAGAGAGAGAGAGAGAGAGAGAGAGAGAGAGAGAGAGAGAGAGAGAGAGAGAGAGAGAGAGAGAGAGAGAGAGAGAGAGAGAGAGAGAGAGAGAGAGAGAGAGAGAGAGAGAGAGAGAGAGAGAGAGAGAGAGAGAGAGAGAGAGAGAGAGAGAGAGAGAGAGAGAGAGAGAGAGAGAGAGAGAGAGAGAGAGAGAGAGAGTGCGTGTGTGTGTGTGTGTGTGTGTGTGTGTGTGTGTTGTGTGTCATGAAACGGGAATGGAGCAGTAACGGTGTTCATGTAAAGAAATGCGGTCTCAATGGCCCACGTGGGTTGTTTCAAATCATATCCATTGTCAACTTCAATTCTTCAGTATCTTCGTTGCAGCATGCGCAGACAAGTGGTTGAACTGTGAAGATTACAAAAATGCGTGCTTCGATAGTGATCAAGTGAAGGACAACTGTTGTGCCACATGTAAAAAAGAGCCAAGTACGAACGTTACACGTGTTATTCATGCTTGTCGGCGAAATAACATTAACCATTCCTTTAGAAGAGTGCGTGGAGGGGAAGGGTTTGCACCATCAAGGATCTTGGCGCATGCGGCCCGGGGCCGAACGTTGTGTGCCATAAAACAGGATGGAGCAGTAACGGTGTTCATGTAAAGAAATGCGGTTGCAATGGCCCACGTTGGTTAATGTTTCACATG
>JASAMV010006655.1:0-34511 GCA_030248065.1 Rhynchonema sp. JSB1_4
AGGTTTGAATCGCAAGTTTTACAAGTAGTTTTTAGGCAGAAGGCTACTGGAATCAACTCAACGCCAGCTTTTGTAGCTGTTTCAATGTCTGCATATAAATATCTACGGAACGTCGGCGATCTAGCAACCGGGGTCAAGTAACAGCAATGGTCCAATTCGGGAGCGTACTCGTCCTGACATCGTCTGCATTTGAGCCCAGTGCAACGGTGAGGCCCCGATGCGACGGCAAACGAGTGGCCGCATTGGCCGCACCTATGTATTTCTGCACATCTATTGTTTTCGGTGTGATTTTTATAGCACGCGGGTGGCAGGTGGAAATTACATTTGTCGCACAACGTGATTGGTGATCCAAGGCCACTACATCCGCGCACACCGCAGCGAACGCACTGTTTGAGTTTGTAAACGCAATTTGGACGGGCACAGTGGGCACCCTCGCGCAGTTCTCCGCATCGGCATAAATACTTAGCGTGCAAAAACTTTCGAATGTTCTGAATCAGGGAACAGTGCTCGCCTTCAAGATAAACATAAACCGGTTGATAGTAAGATTCTGCAGCTGTCATGCAGTACGCATATTCGTAACCGGGTCCGGCTGTTTTCGGCCGAATCACAATCAGGCGGCGGTTGAAGTACTTTCGTGTGTATGTGTCCAAAACCGGAAGTGATCGTGATGTGTAGACACCCATAACAAGTTTCTCCAAACGTCGAAGTATTTGTTTCATTTCACCAGTAAAAAACTTGGATTGCTTTTTCGCCAGACCCAGGGCCATGCATACCAGCAAGCAGTTAGCCCGCGGATAGATTTTTGTGGGGTCGATCAGACTTTTTTTCCTTTGAATAAACTCGTTTGCAGATCGACACTGATGCCGGTCTAATTTTCGGTTTCCCCCAGCAAACTTAAAGTCGTCGAGTTGTTTGAGAAAAGCCGTAATTACAAATGTATCATCGTTCAGACTGAGAACGTTCTCGGACTGCTGAATCGAGACTAATCTGTCGAGAACCGATGAATATTCCGCTTCGGAAATTAGAAATAAGTCCGAAGCTATGCTATATGACAAATTTTTTTCACTATCCAAAGTTAGCTGGCATAGCGTTTTCTCAGGGTTCATGTTTCTCTCAGAGGCTAACTGAAAAACAAAGTCGGTCAGGACATCGGCCAGAACTCCCCACAGATAACCGCTTGAAGCAAGCTGTAGCCCTAATTTGGTTAGTTTGGCTGAAATTTTTCTTTGATAAGATTGGAACTTCTTGCCGTTCAAGCTCACTGTCCTATCCACCACATACAACTCCGTTGGACGAATTTTTCCACTGAGATACTTTTCTATTACGTCACTTGACAATTCGGGTGTTTCTGTGGCGATTGGTACATGTTCAGCCGTTGGATTATGCATTCGATACTCATGTGCGCGCAGCTCTAGAGAAAAAGGGGCAGCTCAGGCTAGGGTTGGAAATCGCAAAACTATGGTACATAAGTGTAATTTCGAAAAAGTTTAGGCGAAAAAACTCATCTCGATCGATAAAGTAGCATCGGACATGGGCCGGATTGACTTTTCTCCAAGATTTACCTCCTTCATTTTAGACGAAACCCGATTATCAGGATTTAATTTGCCTAGACTAATGTAATTGGTAATCCTAATGTAAAAGTCACCAGGCCCAAGCCGCTCATGATATCGAATTGTGCTGGCAAAAAAATCGCACTATTGTCATAAAAATGCGAGTTTTGCAATTCAGCTTTCAAGCCTTAAGTGATTCACCAACCGGGTATGCCTCGCAACATTTTATTGCATTGGCTGCAAGTAACCATTTGCAAGCGACGGTAGGGATTTATTCTACAGTAACGTACATGCGTTATGTACATTTGTCGAGAGCCTTTGCACAATCTGAATTCAACAAGGCTAAAAAAGCGACGACGCGCAACAGATACGACAAGAACGTGACAGAAGACAAACTTTTTACAAAACGGACAGACTTGCTGCTCAAACGATATTGACATAGGATTGTGTTCAGCGTGTTTTTCAGCGCTATGAACACGTAGGCCAACTTGATCTTTAGCAGCAAACTTGCAATAAGCACACAAAATAGTTCCTGGAAAAAGCAATTATTTTGCTCGCCTTTGCAGAATTTGATGATTTTCATGGCTAAAATACTTTTTACGTAAACACACATAAGTACATAGTTAATCGGGGAGCACCTTTAGCACTTCTTTTCACTGACATAACTGCAGCACGGAGTCAATAAGTTTCTGTGTTCGGCTGCGCAATTCAGACTTCTCAGCACTGAATTTGCGACTGTTTTTGAACACGCCCAGTAAATCGACCAAATCGTTGGTCAAGTTATCCAACAAGTCGATACACTCTTGCACGGTGCTCTGTGCGTCAACCAAATCCCAAATCTGTCGGTGGACTTCGTTTATCGCGTGCACAACGCGACGACCTAAGGTATTGAACATCAAGATTTTGCGCGTGTCAGAAACAAGATGACAGCCGAAGAACGATAACGACTGATTCTACCTGGTGCAGTTTCAAAGAACGCGGCTGCTGCTAAGCGCTTGCGTTCGCGAATTGAGCTGCCCTCCACAAAATCGCTTTCGAAATTCAATGTGAGTCCGTCACGCGTCGGACGAAACACAACATATAATCGGTGGAACGAATGATCGAATCGCCGTTTCAGCACGCCCGAATTGACACCGATGCAGAGCAAATCGATTGGAGTGACACCGACCAAATTTTGGTCTGCGCGCGCTTGCGGGCCCTCTATTGCGTCACACTTGTAGATCCGCTTTCGACCCGATTTTAGGAAGTCAAACCTGGAATTTTTCAATTCCAGGTCATACGCGTTAAAGATCGGGGGCATAGTAGCTCTGTTACTACTCGTTCTGCTTTATACATCCCGCCCGTGTGTATAACGTGCATGTCTGCATGTCACCTAGGCGCATGCAATCCAGTTCGTTAGACGCACACTGTCGGTAAAAAATACAACTCTTGTTGCTTTAGAAATTTGATCACTGACAATCCCAATGCACACGTCTCAACAGGGGGGTGCATCACGATATACAGCACTTTTTTGGCGTTAGCCAGCAATGTATCGTACAAAAGGACACAGCTATACCTGCGTGTGCCTTCTCTGTTTTTTAAAAGCTTGAAACAGGGTTTTGCAGGAACAATGCTACTGTAGGAAACGCTGGACTTTTATGCAAAAATATCACTTTTAGAGCAAAAAATAGAAAAATTTCCGAATTTTGAAATAATAAAATTTTTTTGACTTTTGGGACGAATTTTTTTAAAAAAATTTTTAGTAAAAATTTTTTAAAAAAACCACTGACGTGGGGCTCGACGATGACAGCTTCCGGACTCAAATTTGTTGCATGTTCAGCGGCAGCAATGCTTAATGCATGCATGTCTTGGACTAAAATAGGCAAAAATACCAGCACTGGGTGGTGGTACGCTACGCATTCGCTTTTTCAGGAATTCGCTCCAATGTGTGTGTGCGTGTCAATGCGCGTCTCATAGGCGTCAAACATACATACGGAGGGGTTACTCAACAACCTTACACGCATAAAAATGCTTTAATTAGGATTTCCCATATTCACCAATCGGATCCCGTGTCACAAACGAGTTAGAGGGTTGGCAGCTTGGAAAAAATAAGCCGAAAACTTCGATGGCAGTTCTCAACCAATTAAGGAAGAGAAATTTGTGCGAGAAAAAGAACTTAGGCACAGGAACCTGGCGGTGAATATGGGAAGAACGTGTTCACCGGTGTTTGCTTTCGTTCACCGCAAAACTAGTTCTGGATGGTCACGCATGTCACGATCGGTTTGCTGAACTGAAGTGATAGACATGTGACATCAATTTTCTCGCCATCTGCCGTGTTATAAATTTCACGTTATGAAAATTGCTCCAGCGTCCAAACAGGTAGGAAACATTGGGGAATGATGTTTCAAATCTGGAGTAGTTTCTGCTTTTTGTTCTACCTTCAACACACCCCACAACTCAAAGTTCGGTTTTGTAATTTTTCGCTGTTTTTTGTTGTCCAAAGCGCACTAAGATTAAAAAAAGGTGTATAACGCTCGTCCCTGGTTAAAGCGTCTAAGCATACCTCGGGCTCAACGATCTATTTACGGATTGGCGATCCAGTTAGCCGGTCAGATGTATATAGACAAGTTTTAACTTTGATGCACAGTTAGAAGGCGAAAAAATTGGAGTCAGGCGATTTACGAAAGCGCATGACATGCGTGTCACATCCAGCACTACACACCATGCCACACTCCAGGTAAAGATATTGAAATTTCTACTTACGACAGAAGACGAAACTTGTGCAGCAGAGGACGAGTGCTCTCAATGCTGACCGATTTGCGTGTCAAGCGTTTCTTCAGTTGCTGCACCGCCAGGACAAGATCGTTTGCGAGTTGCTGCATTTTTTTCGTTTCGGCAGATGTCGCAATTGTCGGGATAAACGGATTGATTCAATTGCAAGAATGAGTGATGTTCGCTACAGAGGAGATGAAATGGCGGGTAGATAGATCCGACCATACAAACAAATAATTTTTTATCGTTTGCTTCAGATGTTTCGCTGTCCCCCGTTAAAGCAGAAACCGCTTTACATGCACAGCAGTATGTCCTAGGTGCATCTACAATGACCGCATAGTACAAGTCGGGGTTGGTCAATGAGACCAGAGCAGGTTGGCATAAATCAACTTTAGTTGCTGTTAAGTGCAAGAACCGGTCACGCACAAATTGTGTGTAACATGTGATACACAAATGCGACTTCTTCTTACTGCCGAACACAAAGAAATTACCCGTTCGGTCGCAAGAACCTCCGTCGTACACACACTCAGCAGTGGCACTATTCACAAACTTGAAATTATCTATATTTTTGTCGGCCTTCCATTTACAAAGCTTAACAGCAATACAAAGCAGCTGATAGTCGTCGTCGAACAACGTCGAAAACAAATACTGGCAGTCTGATGCAGATAAAGCCGCTAGACACGAATAAAACATTTTTATTAAAATCGCGCGAGCAATAAAATCACGAGACCAATATGAACTAGTTTGCAACGCCAGGGTGAGCACACGAACAAAATTGGACCGCATACAGTTGTCTTGCTGCGCCTGTGTGGCACTCAAAAAATTATAAAAATGTGCGGATGCCATACCTTAACACAGACAACGCTGCAGAACCACGGCGAACTTCTGAGCAGAAGATGTCGCAACAAACAATGAGCACGATAATCAAAAGTTCACCTTTATATACTGCTTTTAGTCCTCGACCAGTTTACACAGATCAGCATATCCGTGGTGTATTTTGGTCAACGACCCCGGTCATATGCATTGCACGTTGTCCAGGCATCTCAACAATTGAGCATTCCTATGGTACAGTGTTGATGCTCGCCGTAGTCGCGTTGAGCGTTGCTTGTCTACTTGTGGTGTGCCCTAAATGGAGTATTACACAGTCGACCCGTTTTCTGATGCGTCGGTCATTTTGATGCCTCATATCCTAAACCAGTGTGTAGTGCAATGTCAACGTGTGTTCCGCTCGTCGACCGCAATCTATATACAGCAGTATCCGCCGGCTGAAAGGGGGTACATGGGGCTATGGTCTACAACCATTTTACACACACTGTATACCAACCGCGTGTTTACGGTCGCAGACCATCTAAGCATTATGCATATATATAGGATGTACAGTATACCCACCGCGCCCACTACACTGCATTAATCACACTTTTACCCTTAATATTCCGCGGCAACGCAGCTAACTGAAATGTTGGGGTTGCAGATCGTTGTTACGCACGTCCTTGCTGACCATGAGAACTCCCTGCACAACGCTTAACCAAATGACGTACTTTTTAGAAAACAGATGTTGCAGAGAGTCACCATTTACACGTCGACAACAACGCACAACGTGTGCGTGGTACACCAAGGGGCTCTGCCTGCGGTGCGGTAGAATACATGGAGAGCAGACTTACTGTTATGCGGTTGACGGAGGTGGGTAACGCGCGTTGTCAATGTACAACGACGCATGTCCGAGTTTGTGTCGTGCTGCGGCGGTATATAACCATACGCGTGACACCTTCGTATGTACCCCAGCTGTGCACGATGTGCACTTTCTCCAAGACATTATCCCCACGGTTATTCAACGTTTTTCAAAACGGGCGTCGTCCGCATACACGGCCAAAGCGATCGTGATTCAACGGACACGTGTTTGTATGCTGAAGAAGCATATCTGGTCAGCGACTGTAAATCACACTGCACGCCCTGGAAAACCCTATGCTTAACACATGTCGGTGTAGAACCGCAGTCTTTATCCATTTTACACGTGTCGTAAGTAAACAGCCTATTTTACGGTCGACGACCATCTGTGATATATAAGGCGCGCCCCCATTTTCAGTTTCAACAAACAATGGTTAGTACTCTCTGGACAAATTATTCCGCGTTCTGGCACGAAATTCTTGAAACTTCAGACAATGCAAACAAGCGACTAAATTTTCTTGAACAATGCCGTCTATTTTATTTTCGCTATGCGTTCCAATTAGATGAAATATTCCTTAAAGCGAGCCATTTAGCAAACGTTGAACTACTGTATACCGTAGTACGTAGCTTAACAGAACCAGTAGGAATCCGCGGCGGCCGGCTGATCTGTCTTGCCGTATTTCTATCCGTTTGCACATGCCGGCGGCATACCACAATATCATCCTTTGTGGAACCCCTTCGTTCTCATCTGAAAAGATTTTGCATAATCGACTGAATCAAACTATGCCAAGGCTTCAGGCGCTCACCGTCGTCGAAGTGGTGCTCGCGTGGCGGGCCTGCAGAAAGTTATTCACGAACAATTTGATTCGACGTGCCCTACCGTACCCTCGTGACTGCGAATCCGGGTCCCATTTTCTTGTCTTTTAGAGTCGTGTTTCTTATTTTTAAGTTAATTTTGTCAATAATATCAGGTGCAGTGGCAGGCCCCGTGGTTAAGAAGTTGCTGTTGTACTGAACTTTTCGCTTTTCGCGTTTGTCTGAACATCATCTGCGTGATGATCTGCGCAAAAAATCAATACTGTATGCTCAGACACCCAAATCATAAATTGGTGCTGCCATCGGCCGCCGGTGCCGTTTTGGACGCGCATGTCTTTTGCCGGTGGTAATCTATAACTATGTACGTTTTACTAGCGACGTCTGGATAATGCGAGCTGAATTTTTCAAATTCGTGTCATGAACGACTTAACAGCAGGTAAATTCTAGACAGGCCTTGCGTGATTAGCACACCACGCCGTTTACAACCATCCTGAATAAAGGAAATCAGTTGCGGGGTGTCTGCGTTAAATGTCATGCATTCAATCACAGTTACGAGAGCTTTATTTCCTAGTTAAAGTACCTGAGAACCGACTTTACGTTAACTTCGGGAATAACTTTCTGCGATTGGGCTTGCAAAAATGGGTCCGAAATCTCGATCAAGATCGGATAAACTTCAATCTGGCTCCGTTGACAAGCCCCGCCCACCCACTAAAAACAACCACTTTCGTGACGCCGTTAAATCAAAACGACTGTCGTTCAGCAAGCGACTATCAACTCAAACCATACTACTGCACGCAAATCTACCCACTGGTCCAATACAGCCACTAAAGGGTGTCCAGGATGTCCAGGTGAGCTTTTCCTTTATTTAGGTCAAAATTAATGGTCAACCATAGGACAAAACTCCGTTTCACTGAAATTCGTAGATGCAGAATTGAATCTACCATTAGAATCGGATCACCGAATCATCATGCATAGAATTTAATTCACGACCGTTCTTTAATAGTGTCGCTATTTCAGAACGGCGATGACAGTGCCCCCTTGCGCGGGCAGACGTCGCAGTCGTCGGACTACATGGAGTACTTGAGATTGAAGGGCGCTGATCATTTATCGGACTGCAACTTTCAACAAAACCACAACAATATTTTGACAACTACTGACGAACTGAAATCAGAATTGATCAGAACGTACGAAGTGATCGGGAGGCTCAACAAAATGCGTCGACGTACGGCAATGAGGCTTGCGCGTTCAGTGAAACTGAATTCACCGTACCAAACGGTCAGTTCATTTTCACATTCTTTTACTTTTCCCATTGGCTGGTGTCGTTTGGTTTTTTCGAGCTCTACCTTTACATAATAATGTCAATGCATTGATGTCAGGCGGTTTAGTCAGGTATTTTGCTCACTCAAATTCTGGCATAATACATACATTATGCAGCTGACCAATACCCAGGGTTGGGCAAAAAACGTTTTTTTTTCTAAAAAAATCGTTTTTTAAAAAAGGTTTTTTTTAAAAAACGTTTTTTTAAAAACGCCCAGACGACCAAAATATGCCCCCCCAAAAATTGGAAAACGCTCATGTTGGGAAGAAAACGTGGTTAAATGAAGTAATTCTATGTGTTCTGAGGCAAAATAAACGGGTTTCAACCCTTTTCTAGCGAGTTGTTAAGATCCCATATCAGACCCGCATCATGGGACCAACTTTGGCCGGGGTCATCACTGAAAGTCAAACTCCGTATATCGACGTATCTCGACAAAGTAAAAATTGGTCGAAAATTTTTTGAAAAAAAAGGGGACAAAAAATTGATTTTCCTTGATAATCAGGGTACTTTCCCTGAAAAAATCAGGGAAAATCAAGGAAATTCAGGGTTTAAAAAACGAAAAACGACCCAGGCGTTTTTTGAAAAACGTCGTTTTTAAAGAAAAAACGCCGTCGTTTTTTTGCCCAACCCTGCCTATACCGCACTTTCCTGTTTCGGTAAACTGGGCCTGCGGGTGTGAGGCGGCGACCCGGCTTTTATTCAAAAATCTTGACATGTTCTAAAATTGCAGCTTTGCCCTTCGTTTGTGAGCCGGGCGTCTTTCAAAGGCTTCCACAAATTTGTAGTCGCGACGGACAATGATGAACATACGCTACAGGCAGACGTCGACCGGTATTTGAGGACACTGGCGGCATACATGAGACAGCGATCGAATTCACCAATGAATATCAAGAATATGCCAGGGCCAATCTGGCAAAGTTAGTGAAATTGGCATCTTATGACCCTATTTCATCTTTCATCTGCCATCATGACGAAATTTTTTAAAAATCTTGCGGTGCCGGGCTTCGTCAGCGCGATCCATCTTGCCAACTGAGCAAAAAAACTAATCATCTTGCTTTGTGTATTTGCAACCCACAAATCACCCTTCGAGAGAAAATAAAAGAGTGCTCTTTTCATTTCAGACGTGCAACTCGACGACGACGCGTGTGAATTGGACCGTGATGACGTCGTCACACCGATTAACGCTGAGCCAACTTGGTGTTCAACGGCTGCTGCGAACTACAACGGTAGGAAAAAATCGCTTAAAACTAATTGAAACATACGATTAGACCGGAATTAATGCGTAATTATCACACAGGTGCATCAGAACACCTACCGATTCAGAGCTGTCAATTTGCCGGCAGTGGACAGGGTCAAATCGTCGAGTATCAACAGCCAGGTACACATTTCCCAGTCATTTTATTGCGATTGCCTCCTACAAGTAACCATTTTTGATGTTTGAGCCAGCGGGAATGTTTTAGATGCAGTGCCGGTACAACGACAATAGCAGGAAATATGCCCCGTCAACGCCATAGTTCTGCGCCAAAGTATGAATTTAGCGGCCATCTGCTAACCATAGTCCGCCTAACCTGCATCACTGCAGCTCTCAGGATATTTTTTCAAACCTGTACGTGTGGAAATCACAAAATAACAACCATGTAAAGTCGATAACATCCAGCTTACAACTGGCTTCTATATTTGTCAATACGCCCCCATAAATACCCGACTCGCAACCCGGATCATTTTGATCTTGCGTATAAAATATTAATGTTTTTGTAGACAATCAACCAGATCAAATGTGCGAAGCTGATTGGGCCGTTGCCAGGCAATGCTACCAAAACGGTTCACCGGCCAACCGATTGATTGATCAGGTTTTGGCGGATCCGCGTTTCACACCGTCGCCAGTTCCGAATGGTACGCGCGTTATGTTTTAAATCGAATGTAATTCAAAAAATATTTATTCTAAATCGACAGATGCATCCGGTTATGCGTGTGATTAATTCTGTGTTTTATTGTCATTGGAACAAGTTAACCCCAAGCTTGACCAGCTAGGGACGCTACGGATCATAGAGTATGTATTAGTTAAAATGGCTTCGGACATGTAACTAAGGGTACTGAACGTGTCTTAAAGAGCCGCTAACATGCATCCACATGCAGCGAATGTCACTGGCATATGCGTGTTCGTAATGGGTTATCCAGTGCGCTGCATTCAGCCGTGCTAGTATGCTGCTAACTTGTGTATATGTACACTCTCAAAATGCAATCAAAAACTGCGTGTTGATTATGCTGCGCTTGAATTGTTTTTCAGTGATGAACTCGTCACTTGTGATTCAACAACAGCAACACACAAGTTGGCATGGAACGCTGGCTACGCCGCAGTCAACCTGCCTCCAGTATCCCATGAGGCATCAAACGGCGTCTGTTCAATCGCCGCACCTCGGGCATTCACTACCTAATCAAGCGCATCATGCTACGCACGCTGGTGACGATGAGTACCACGCTGGTCGGCAGCCCGGCGCAGCAGGCCAGACATCATCTGCGCCATCACATGCACCAGTACCTCGTCGTCGACCAAAGCCCGGCACTGGGGGCAGCGTCCAAAGCGCTTCGCTAAACGGAATCTTGTCGGTACCACACGGACTCGACACGGACAAAACTGCCCAAGTTGCTGGCAACGCAACAGCGACCGGGCGGGCAGCCGACGCGGACAACAATGTCCTGCCATCCACGCATCGTCGTCCGATTGCGACCGATACGACCTGCGGTCATCAGGCACCCATGCATCGCACCACGGTGGTGAGTGGTACGCCCTACAGTACCCAGGCATTGGAGCATTGCCGCCCCGTGGCGACCGCTTCGGGAATCAGCACCCCCGCTTCTATTCGGCCGATACCATTCGCGAAATCCGTAAACAGTGATACGGATGTACAGTCGGATCGTGGTGGTGCAACGGCACTCGAAACAACTCCGATACGATCCCCGCCTGCATACCGATTTCGATCGGCCCCTAAAAGCGCTGAACACTACCACCGTTTTGCACCGCTGATAGAGAGTCCTTTGGCGAAATCGGTACCGGCGTCGGTCGTCAAGACCAAAAGACTGGTGCCAGCGGCGCAGTTGCTCAACAACAGTCCGACATCAGGCGCACCAATCTCGGCCAGTAGCAGTAGCAGCAGCTGTAAGTTAAACCCATTGACCACAAAGTTTATACCGATTTTGTATTTTTCGGTAATTCTCTGAGGGAAAACCCTTTCCTATGTATTATCCGTTTAACAGTGACCAATACAAATTAAACTGAAATTTTTTACATTTTCAAATTTTAAAAACCGAAGTTACAGAGTAATTTAAAAACCTAACAATGCTCCAGCTCTGAGCGAAATGGCGTCGATGTGCGATTCGTTGGTTGCTCGGCCGGGCAAAAGTTTGATGCCAGTTCACGTCGCCATTTCGCGAAAAGAAGAAGGTATGAACATTAATAATGCGTGCAGGAGGTGCATTTTGTGCATCGAAGTAAATTTCTAATTTCGATACCGCATGCAAATTTACAGATGCATGGAAACTCAAGTTCGAAGTCGAGGCGGGCAACAAACTCAACGCACAGTGCACAAGCCACTCGGCTGACACACACACACGCAGCTTGTGTAACTGAAGCGCACACGAGTCAGCTGCATAGCTTGCTCACTGCGTGTTGAGTTTGTTGCTTGCTTCGACCTTAAACGGGTATTTCCCTACGCCTGTAAAATTACATGAGGCAGTGAAATTAGAAATTTACTATGGTAAACATTTTTTTCAGAACAAGCGGCAGCCGCGATACAGAAACTAAAATTCGCCACGGTTATTCGAAGTCGGCACCCAAACCGACGCGGTCAGTTCCATGTATTTCCGTTCTTTTACTTGAAGTACATACAGTAACACGATTTCGCATTTTCCGTAAAACATACTGTATATCTGTTGCACATATCATGTTTTTTTGCCAATCGACTTTCACACCGGTACCTTTGTAAAGCGCAAAGTACACAATCGTACCAATTTTTCAGGCAAGAACATCAACAAAGTGCGGAAAGCGCTCAAGTTAACGATACCGGGCCGATCTGTTGGTGAGTATTGCTACAGCACTATCCCCGACCCTCAAATCCATGTGTAGGTCGTATATACACACACCATTATACGGGCATAATGTATACGCCTGGTGCCAGAAAAATACCATTTGAGTTGAGAGCTACACATAAAATAACACGCGACTCCCAGAAAAACGCCGTGCTAAGCGTTGTTGTGCCGTGTATCTTTTGCGGATTTCACCCCGGCAAATAAAACAGCAGGTCCCTGCAACTGTGCAGACAGCCGCAGTCGTGCTGGCCTTTACACTTATGTATGTGCGTTCTCCAACGCCTGGTATTACACTTTCAGACAAAGACATGCTGGCGCGTGACTTGGCTCTATCAAGTTCAGACACATCGGCGATGAGCAGTCCCACCAACCAACAGAAGAAAAAATGATTTTGTTTTGTCTGCTATTCCGTCCTGTCTGACTGAACCGTTTTCATTTGTCGACTTTTTACGAGCCGTGACGTTTTGTAATTTTAGGAAAAAAATAACCTCTGTACTCACGTGCCCCACCGTGGTAAATCATGGCCTTTTGTTTCAGAATTCTGAGCAATAAACATGATGTCTTGTTGCACATCTCTGTGGTTTGCAGTCTTTGCCTTATCTGGTGTATCAGCATGCACTATTTCTGGCACGACGGCAATTTGTTCAAATGATCAGTTTTTGGGCATGAATTATCCCAAACATATTCGCAAAATTGCATTCGTTGACCCCGATTTGAGCTATGCCGAGACACACGCAATTCCAACATACATAGACTCTGTACGATGTTCACGCCAAAGATTTTGCCGACAATTATGCGTGATGAACCCAGTCACAAAATCGAATTGTAAACGAGGGATTAAAGTTTGTGAGGTGAGTCGGTTTTTCACATTCCATAAGCTGAATCAGCCGCCGCTAGAATTCAAACGAGATCCCGATTCCGAAGTTCGGGATTACGAAGGGAACTTTGATCCCGAAAACCGAAAATTAGTGGAGTTGGTCCAGATCTAAATTCCGGTCCCGAACTTGCGATCCCGTTTGAATCCTAGCCACCGCATAAAAACAGAATTGGTTTCGCTCTTGTAATGCAATACGACCGATAGCACTCTTTTTCAACCTACTGCACTCGTGCATCGGGAGTCTTTTAGAAAACCCCGGTCAAAAACGGTGGTATTGGTAAGATCTCTGTGCGATCACGTGACCGAACCAAGCACAATTCGCTCACCAAGTTTGACCATTGTAAAAATGTGCGCAGCTTGCCGCCAGTACGCAAACCACGGTTGAGGATCTAATTACGACGCCGTACGACGCTGTGACGGATAAGGTTCCGGCTCCAGAACTACAGTCAACGCGCGATCATACCGTTTCGCCACTTACAACTGCTCCCACCGTGATTTCATACATTTCCGTGAACAAAACACCGACAAACAGCCCGCCCATAATACACATGTTCTACACCGTACATGATAAACCCTCTGTTAGTCGTTGAGTAATTGTATACGCAGAGGGAGAGAGAGTGATTCAGCAAGAAACTCTGATGTTTCAGACTACGAGTCGGCCGACGGTGGCGTTATCTCCACGTCAGCAGACCGTTGACGACGTCAGCACACGCACTAAAGTAAGTGGTGAAGTGTGATGATGTTTCATTTTTGGACCACAATACCTTGCTGCTTCAGGCCGTCACTACTACATCGGACACATTTCGCGCGCCGCCGGCTACTGTCGATGACCGCATGCGCGCCAAAGTAAGTGATGACGGACGACGATGTTTCATTTTTGACCGCAACACCTTGCTGTTTCAGGCCATCACCACTACATCGGACACATCTCGCGCGCCGCCGGCTACTGTCGATGACCGCATGTGGGGCAAAGTAAGTGGTGACGGGCGACGATGTTTCATTTTGAACCGCAACACCTTGATGTTTCAGGCCATCACCACTACATCGGACACATCTCGCGCGCCGCCGGCTACTGTCGATGACCGCATGTGGGGCAAAGTAAGTGGTGACGGGCGACGATGTTTCATTTTGAACCGCAACACCTTGATGTTTCAGGCCATCACCACTACATCGGACACATCTCGCGCGCCGCCGGCTACTGTCGATGACCGCATGTGGGGCAAAGTAAGTGGTGACGGGCGACGATGTTTTATTTTTGAACCGCAACACCTTGCTGTTTCAGGCCATCACCACTACATCGGACACATCTCGCGCGCCCCCGGCTACTGTCGATGATCGCATGTGGGGCAAAGTAAGTGGTGACGGGCGACGATGTTTCATTTTGAACCGCAACACCTTGCTGTTTCAGGCCATCACCACTACATCGGACACATCTCGCGCGCCGCCGGCTACTGTCGATGACCGCATGTGGGGCAAAGTAAGTGGTGAAGTGAAATGATGCTTCATTTTTGGACCACAACACCTTGCTGTTTCAGGCCATCACCACTACATCGGACACATCTCGAGCGCCGCCGGCTACTGTCGATGACCGCATGTGGGGCAAAGTAAGTGGTGAAGTGAAATGATGCTTCATTTTTGGACCACAACACCTTGATGTTTCAGGCCATCACCACTACATCGGACACATCTCGCGCGCCCCCGGCTACTGTCGATGATCGCATGCGGGCCAAAGTAAGTGGTGAAGTGAAATGATGTTTCATTTTGGACCGCGCAACACCTTGCTGTTTCAGGCCATCACCACTACATCGGACACATCTCGAGCACCGCCGGCTACTGTCGATGACCGCATGCGGGCCGAAGTAAGTGGTGAAGTGAAATGATGTTTCATTTTTGGACCGCAACACCTTGATGTTTCAGGCCAGCCCGACCAGGGCCGACACGTCTCGCACACGTCCGGCTACTCTCAACGATCGCCCGAGCGCTAAGGTGAGCGTAGCTTGATGTTTCACTTTAGTCGTCGACGCCTTGCTGTTTCAGGCTATTCCCAATCCGCCACCTACAACCGGCATCTCGTCTACGGTCGACGATCGCACATATCCGGCAATCGGCGGTCATACCAAATCGTCTGGCCCGAGGGTAGGTGCCGAGAACCAAATTGCAGTGTGACCACATTGCGAACCGCCTTGCTATTTCAGGACTCGCTTGCTCCGATCACGGCGACTGCAACCACCGATGTGGCGCTGGATCCAACAGCCTCTGAAAAGGTACGTGCAAAAACTACACTGTTTCACACACACGCGCTACAGTTACCATCACCTTATAGAAACAAAAATATCAGCTACGTAAGTATCGGAATGTTTTGCTTGATCCCCCGGCTTGCTTGCTGCCGCTGCCGCGTATGGACCAGCCTCGTTTTTGACACGCACCAAACTGTTTTTTCAGGTCACCACCGCAACCGGTCAATCGGTAGCCGTGGAGACGACCACCCCTGATAATAAGGTCGGTGCTTGTCGGTGCGTGCTTGTGTCTCTACTTCTTTTTCTCAACTCTCTCTCCCTCGCTCCAGAGCCCTGTCGACGAGGCCGGTTCCTTCCTCGATCATCTATCGAATCTGCTGCAGAAAGCAGCAAAATTTCTCTATGTCGGCGCCGGTCTAGTGATCATGCTTAGTCCCTGCTGTTGCGCTTTGTTTTGTTACAAGAAAAAGTTCTGTTGTTTCAAGGATACTCCTCTACTACTGGATTACCCATTGAGTGATGTCGGTGTGTAAAACGGTACATTACGTGTTTGCCTTTTTCACCTATGTGTCCTATATTACGCGTTACGTGTTTGCCTTTTCACCTGTGTGTCTCTACTCATCGCACTGCATAAAAATAACCGCACTTATTTGCGAATTTGCATGCGCCACACCCACCAGTGAAACGTCAACATTTTTGAATGCACAGGCTTCAATCGGTGCCATACTGGCGTGGGTGTTCGGCAGTGTTGGCGGCATGTGTGCTGTTGCCGGTGGGATCGGTGCGTTGTTCGCAATTCGCCGCAAACGACGTGCGACTGCTGGCCGCGGCGATATTGAAATGGACACTATTGAAGCTCGCGAAGAAAATGAATCAAACATAAGAAGCGTGACAAATCACCCCGGACCCAGCGGTGTTATCTGCGTTCGGCTGAATGAATAAACGCATGCGTCGAATAAAAATTGTTTGCTATCTTCGGGGCGCGCGCCGGCGAGCGTAGCGAGCGCGCGCGCGCTCGCTACGCACGCCGCTGGCTGATGCGAAATCGGATCGGCCCTATACTTATACATATAGAACTTAATAGGAATTAATGCCGTCGGCGCGCATCGCCTATCACACGTTAAAGATACTGGCTATACTGCATGGTTACTACTAGCACCACACCTGAAATCTCCAATTCTGGCCCCTGCTCCGAGTCACTCAGAGTAAACTCGCAAAACTCAGAGTCACTCAGAATCGTACCCCAAAACACGGAATCAAGAGGATTAGCAATTTTATTCAGAACACTTTTAGCAAGAACAAATACAAGCAAAATTAATTTTCATTATGTTCCCCTTCTTGCTCCTTCAAAGCATCTTCAATCAAGTCAATGTTTTCCTTCTGGAGGTTACGGATCACAAATCTATGGTCATGCCATGCGGTGTCGGATGCTTCTCCATCAGTAAATCCTTGCTGTGTGTACTTGTCAACCAAGCGATCAATACGTTCATACAGTTCTGCAAACTGAACAGCCATCACGAACTTGAAATGTTCTTCAACCGAATCCTTCAGCTTTTCTATGAACACGCCAAGCAGCGGCTCCTGCAGCAATGCGTCCGCACTTGCAACATTTTCAAGATCGCAATCATCCAACGCGTCTTTAATTGCCTGCCGCCAACATTGAGCTGCCTCATCTTGCTCTTCAACTTCTTCTTCAGATTCTTCTTCTTCAGTTTCTTCCTCTTCACTCTTCTCTTCTTTGTCGACCAGCATGTCCTTGTTCATTTCCTCATCTAAGGATTCATGAGCTTTCTGATTCAGAGCGGTCTGATGAGTCCATGTGACCGTACAGTTTTTGATGACGTCTCAAATTCCAATGACGGGAAAACGCTGCACGACAGACAGAACAAAAGTGAACCATAATGACAAAAAGAGTGACTCACAGCTCTTTATATACTGTTGGATAGTGATCCAGAAATCGGTCGAGACCCTCACTGTAGCGAACATTACACAAACATCATCGAAAAAGTGGCTATGAACTGGCACCATACAATGTAGATCCGGTGAAGCATCAGCGTTTCCACTTGACGAAAAGTTTCGAAGTTTGTACAGCGTGTATAGGGAATCGCTGTATTTTGAAGCTGTAACAGGGTATTGGTGCTAGATAATAATAATTGAAACATCAGCGCGCAAAAATGACGCAAAATAACTGACGCATGATAAGTGACGCACGAAAATACGATGTCAAAAGCGCGCAAACAACAACCTACACTGTGGTCGGTTTGTAGGTGGCAGTGTGACACCGTGTCGTACCGTAACCGAGCTACCGCAACCAACTACCGTAACCCGACTACCGTAACCCGTCTGTTGTAGTCAACTATACTGCTCCCACAACTGCTAAACCACACCCATACACGTTGCACCCAATTTTACCCCCACCTGCACCCAATTCTCCCCCACCTGCACCCAATTCTCCTTTGCACCCAATTCTCTCCCAGCAGCCGGTGAAACATCAATTAGGCCTTAGGCTTACGCCTAAACACCACACTATAGTCCGACAAACACGTTGCCCCCAATTCTCCCCCATTTTTGCCTTGCACCCAATTCTCCCTCCTGGGGACCTTGCACCCAATTCTCACCCGTTTTGCAGGGGGCAGTGTGACACGGTAATACCCTACCAGCTTAGGCTTACCGTTAAACACCACACTATAGTCCGGCAAACACGTTGCACCCAATTTTACCCCATTTTTGCCTTGCACCCAATTCTCCCCACCCCTATTACTCAGACCCAACAGCAGTGTTTTCAAGTGTTGAAACAAACAAATTGCCCACAGAATTCTTCAAAGTCATGGATACAGCACTGAACACAGCTGAAGCACATGCTGTACACACACGTTTCAATCGTGGTGGACGCTATAACACACGGCAACAATCACGTGGTTATTTCCGTCCCGGAAGTGCAAACAATTTTCATGCATCCAACGTTCGTGCAAACAATTTCCGTGCAAACAACATGTGCAGCAAAGACCCAATTGTGAGCTTCATCTATCCGAAAACAGTGCAACGAGTTATAGGTTATTTGGACACAAACACAATGGAACTCAAAAACAAAGGACGTCCTACACTATGTAACAAACTAACAGAAAGCGTGATCACGTTGGGTGGCATAGATTCATATTATGACCATCGCAAAGCAACATTAAGACCTGCACATTTGGACATGCCCGAAATTGCAACGAATCAGAAAACACAGAGCACAATGTTTTCAGCACTGCTATTGCAGCTTGCTGTGGTCAACGAACCAGTATTGAACAGATGGCAAGAAACAAAAGTACCAAACAGGGGAACAGATTTGACCACGTCACCTGATGCAGCAGCCAAATTTGTGGAAGCCATTGGGTTTGACGTAACCAAAGAACCAGAAGACGCAATAGAACAATTTTATGATAATGCAGCACGTCAAATTTTATTCGATATTTTTGACGAAAACGGAATAAACTGGAAATCGTTATTTTTGCTGCTCTCATGCGTCTATGCATCAGCATTATTCATTCTGATCCACACGTGTTTTCCAAGCAAGTGGATATTGAAACACATGAACTTGTATTCACTCACTAAGTTTTTAATCAATGCGTGTTACTTTTGCGGAGACAGGGTATACGGTACCTTTATGAGACAAACCAGAAACCGACGCCACACCAGGCATAGAGCAAACAGGCGCAGTCGACTTTCTCAGTCTCAAGCACAACAAATTGCAGAACAGCTGCAAAACTTAAACACACGCAACAGTCGAAGTTCGTCCGTACCTGCTATGAGAGCACCACAATTGCCACTACAGAATTTAGACATTACCGGAGATGGCTATGAATCACCAATTCGAATTTATTGGCGCAGAGCGCGCGCAAACTTCAGAAACTGGAATGTACCATCAGCGTTGGCGATTACAAACACCTTGTTCATGATAATCACAACAATCATTCGATTACCATTCCTAATCACCTATGTATTTAGTGCATTGTTGGCCACACCACCAAAATTAGTGCTTGCAGCCACAGTCGCTCTCACTACGGCACGACCAATTATTGTGGTCGGTGTCATTTTTGCACTCTTGGCTGGTAACGCACAAAATACAGAAGCACATAATCACTTGCTTCAGGCTTCAATACCAGTCAAAATTGGTGACCAATACACAGTCGGATTGTTTGACAGTGGCGCAGGTTGCTCCATAGTAAACCAAAAAACACTTGAAAAGATGTCCCCAAGCACATACCGTCAGTCTCACGCCGATTTGCAATGCGTGACCATCAGCGGTGAAGATTTGAATGTTGTTGGATCAATAACCACCACAATCAAAATTGGACAAAAGAAACTCCTTCATAAATTTATAGTCGTTCACGATCTCGATGTGAATTGTGCAATTGGATTGGATTTAATCACTTGTTTAAGCCCAGTGTACATTGACGCAGCAGCTGGGTTGCTTCAAATCAACCATCGATGCACTTCCGAAGGCAGCACAACCGCAAACAAAGCAAGTGTGCCATTTGGAAGCCACCGATCGTCGAATCACAGCATAATCAGAAGTTTTAAAAATGTCACAATCCAACCTGAAAGCATGAAGAGCATAGTGTGTTATTCAGACAAAACGATTAAAAATAATGCGGTTTTCATACCATACGCACAAAAATTGTCACGACTTGACATAACTGCGTACGGTGCATTGTATACAAACGAAACCGGAACACACAACGTACCTATATGGGTACATAATCCGACCAAGCACCCAATAACAATATTCAAACACACACGAATGGGAGAAATTCACGCAATAAATGTGAACGAAGAAACGGAAACACAGAACGCACAAGTCACTTCAAGTGAACGAGTTTTGTGCGCTGGCTTACAAACAAATGAGACTCAATCAAAGCCAGATAAGCATGCAAAACTGGACCGAATCACTGATCTTATGAAACGGCTAAAAATGGAACAAATAGACTTGCCAGCCGACCAAAAAAGCAAGTTAAAACGACTAATTATCGAATATAATGATGTCTTTAACCTGGGAGATCCACGAGAAATGTCCGTTACAGACAAAATACAGTTTGAAATAAACACAAAGGATGCAAAACCAGTCAAAATACCACCATACAGGCTCTCGCATGCTGAGCAACTCATAATGGAAAGCAAAATCAAACAATTGTTGGAAAAAGACGTTGTAGAACCCAGCAATAGTGAGTGGAACAACCCAATATTTGTTATACTGAAAAGGGACACCAAAACAGACGGAACACAGGACTTAAACGATCCAAAACATTGGAGGCTGTTGACAGATATGCGTCACTGCAATCGTGTCACTGAATCAATTGATTACCCACTACCCAACATGATATCAATTTTGGAGAAACTAGGTACTGGAGCTACATATTTGTCATCCGCAGACCTATCTGATGGTTATTATCACGTGAATGTAGCACAATCCAGTCGCCCAAAATTAGCATTCACGGTGGGAAATCAAAAGTACCAGTACAAAAGGATGCCTCAGGGAGCGTCCTCAGCTGTAGCTGTATTTTCACAGCTCATGGCCAACGTCACGGCTAATCTCGAACACGTAGCCTACTATCTAGACGATATAATCATTTTTCATGACCAGATTGATGGGCATTTGGATGCCATGAAACAACTTTTCGAACGCTTACGCGAAGCTAAACTTAAGCTAAAGCCGGAGAAAACACAATTGTTGAGAAAAGAAGGCCTCACGATATTGGGGCACACTGTGGATAAAAATGGCATCAGGCTCGATGAATCAAAAGTCAGTGCTATGAAAAATATACCAGATCCAAAATCACCCAAACAATTATCAATGATATTGGGAAGCTATAATTGGTTCAGAAGACTGATACCAAACTATGCTGAATTGACAGCAATGCTCTATCAGCTAACACACAAAAACAATGCCAAAAACTTCAAATGGGAACCAAAACACAAACAACAACTGGAGAAATTGAAGGATTTACTGTGTAATCACATAACACTCAAGTTCCCGGATTACGGTATTGATGCACCCCCATTCTCGATTCACTGAAACCAAACAAAAAAACGACGGCAGCAAATAAGTTAAAAAATTAAATCCAATACCGTCACACAAAACCCCAAGCTGTGGCACACTTTTGTGGTGCGAAGTTTACATGATGTCATCGTAGTGGAGCAACGATAGCTAGCATTTGTCCCCACAAGCCTGTGCGTTTGGGTTTCTACGTGCACTTGACTTTTCACAGCTTTTGACACAGCTAGTTTTTTCGCAACATACGATAATTTGGTGTCACACAGACAATGCAGCACGTTACAGTCAAACAAGACAAGTACCACTCCCTGATCACTTGAATGCCAAGATCAATGAGTTCTTGTGTCACACTGAAATGGCTGGAAACAAAAGATCTTTTCACCAAGGTCAGAAACCTTTGAGTCACACTGTGTGTAATAAACATTATATTGTGTCATTGGATACAGAGACTGTTTGCATCTGCTCATATTATCCACATGCGCACATAACGAGCATGCAGGCAGGCAGCAGATCCCTTTGCCTGCTGCGTGCGCACTGTTGGCGGTCGTGTGTGGGTGGGTGACTTCGTGTGGTTGTATTTTTTATTAATGCATTTGCGCACCCAAGTATCTTTGCAAAAGTTGCAGTAAAATGCCTTGGGAACGTGAAACCGTTATCCGCTTTTCGTGCGACCACAATCCGTTAAGAAATTTTTTCGCTTGAGCTTTGACCAAAACTTGGAAAAAATTTTTTAGCATTAGCACAATAGCATCATTTCGTGCATTTCAGATGCCAAATACACACACACCAGATGCCATAAGTGACATTGCGAAGAAAATTGTTTGTCACTTGAGAAAGAGGACAAAAAGATAAACCTATGGACGTTTTGGACCGTTCTTACAAAAATATTAAAAATGGGCATCGCTTCGTCCTCTCACCTATGCGTTTCTTCTTCTGTTGGTTTATGTTTGACAAAACCAAAACAGCCAGACTTGCGTGTTACAGTTTTTACTAGTTCATACAACAAGCGAAGTTAGTAAAGAGTATAGGTTAACAGCGACTTTGGATGTTGTTATCATTAGATTTCATGAGCGTGAGCTTGCGTCAGACAGATAAAATATATGCGGACCAAAGCTAGCTACGGAATAATCAACGCGTAAAGTTTAGCTACGTATCAGTGTATTCGCTACACAAAATTTAAAAAAATGCAATTTTTGAACGACCCTGTGCTACCGGATTGGTCGTACGTTTTGGTCAGGTACAGGCTGTTAACGTTCTATTATGGAAAACCTATGAATGAGGAATGCCTGGGTTGGGCAAAACAGATTTTTTTCAAATTTAAAAAAGGTTTTTGAAAAAAATTAAAAAAAATATTTTTTTTTAAATATTTGGGGGCAAACATAATGCTCTAAAGCGTCCAAAAATGGTCTTTTTGGGGGTTATTTTTTATCATTTTTCCCAAGGGTCTAATAATCTTCTTCACAAAATCACATTTGGGGCATGTATTAGGTACCTAAGATGCCCCAAAGAATGATTTTATACATTCTCATGATACGTGAGACACACTGGGATTCCGAATACATTTGAGTACATGGCAAAAGCTTGAACACATTAAATGTTTGCAGTGTATTAACATAGAAAAGTTTGAGTACATACTCAAATGACTTTTTTCTGCTATCTTTTACACGCACTCAAATGACTTCTCGTTTTGACTCAAATGATACTCATATGTTTTCTATGAAGTTTGAGTGCGACTCAAACTTGTTCTTTGGGCACTCAAATGCCACTCAAACTTATCAGATCGAGGTCCCGATACCGGCGATTTTGTTCGAAATGGTTAAAATGTTGGCCGATTCAGGCCGATATTGATGTTTTCGACCACGGGGATGCCGAATTTGAACTCACTTAAGTGATCGAGTCAACGGTTACGACGCCGTCGCCGTCATCGAGGTCCCGATACTGCAGATTTAATTCGAAATGATCGAAATGTTGGCCGATTCGGGCCGATGTTGATGTTTTCGACAACAGGGATGCCGAATTTGGACTCGGTTAAGAGATTCTTCTTATTTTACTGATGAAATCAGTGATAATGATGAGTACATTTGGCGACAGATTGATCCGAAACTACCGCAGCAACCATGGTCACATTTCAAAGTGAAGCTGAGTGTGAGTACCAAAGAGTTCCGAATAATATTATTCCACTTTTCTCGGCTTGTCATCCTGGAGATATGCGAGGACATATGACGACAGATCGAATTGAAACAACCGCAGCATCCACAATTACCTTCCAAAGTGAAGCTGGACGTGAGAACCAAAGAGTTCTGAAAAATTTTATTTTACTTTCCTCGGCCTGTCATGCTGGAGATGTTCGCGTACTTGTGACGACATCTTGAACCGAACCACTGCAGCGCAGCGTACACGTGAGAACCAAAGACTTCCGAATAATTCTATTTCAATTTTCTCGGCTTGTCATGCTGGGGTTGTGCGAGTACATATGACGACAGATTCAACTGAAACTGCCCCTGGATTCAAAGAAAGGTTGAACGTGAGAACTAAAAGTGTTCTGAATAATTTTATTTCTTTTTTTCTGCTTGTCATCCTGAAGATGAGCGAGGACATTTGACGACAGATTGATCCGAAACTACCGCAGCAACCATGGTCACTTTTTAAAGTGAAGCTGAGCGTGAGTATCAAAGAGTTCCGAATGTTTTTTTTTCACTTTCCTGGTCTGTCATCCTGAGGATGTGCGAGTACATATGATGACAGATTGAACTGCAGGTGCATCCACAGTTATTTTTCAAAGTGAAGCTGAGCGTGAGAACCAAATAGTTCTGAATAATTTTGTTGCATCTATCTCGCTTGTCAACCTGAGGATGTGCGAGTACATATGGTGACAGATTGAACTGAAACCGCAGCAGCATCCACAGTTATTTTTCAAAGTGAAGCTGAGCGTGAGAACCAAATAGTTCTGAATAATTTTATTGCATCTATCTCGCTTGTCAACATGAGGATGTGCGAGTACATTTGACGACTGATTGATCCGAAACTGCCGCAGCAACCATGGTTTTCAAACTGAATCTGAGTATGAGAACCAAATAGTTCTCAATAATTTTTTTTTCAGTTTCCTCGATCTGTCATCTTGGGGATGTGCGACTTCATGTGACCACCGGTAGAACCGAAACCAACGCAGCATCCCCTATTCCAACCATCCCACCGGTATCTTGACCCAGATGGTCCAGACGGTGTTATGGCCGTTGACCCGACCGCCTAACCGAGTCCAAATCTGGCATCCTCGTGGTTTCCTCGTGAAACCATCAATATCGTTCTGAATCGGCCAATATTTTAGCCATTTCGAACAAAATCGCCGGTATCGGGACCTCGATGACCCCGACGGCGTCGTTACCATTGACCCGATGACTTAACTGAGTTCAAATTCGGCATCCTCGTGGCCGAAGACATCAATATCAGCCTGAATCGTCCAACATTTCGATTATTTCGAAGAAAAACGCCAGCATCGGGACCTCGATGACCCCGACGGTGTCGTGACCATTGACCCGATGACTTAACTGAGTTCAAATTCGGCATTCTCGAGGTCGAAAGCATCAATATCAGCCGTAGTCGGCCAACATTTCGATCATTTCGAAGAAAATCGCCAGTATCGGGGCATCGATGACCCCGATGGTGTCGTGACCGTTGATCCGATCCCTTAACTGAGTTCAAATTCGGCATCGTCGTGGTCGAAAACATCAATATCGGCCTGAATCGGCCAACATTTCGATCATTTCGAAGAAAATCGCCAGTATCGGGACCTCGGTGACCCCGACGGCGTCGTTACCGTTGAACCGCTCACTTAATTGAGTTCAAATTCGGCATCCCCGACGTCGAAAACATCAATATCGTTCTGAATCGGCCAACATTTTAACCATTTCGAACAAAATCGCCGGTATCGGGACCTCGATGACCCCGATGGCGTCGTGACCGTTGACCCGATCACTTAACCGCGTCCAAATTCGGCATCCTCGTGGTCGAAAACATCAATATCGGCCTGAATTGGCCAACATTTTAACCATTTCGAACAAAATCGCCGGTATCGGGACCTCGATGACCCCGACGGCGTCGTGACCGCTAACCCGATCACTTAACCGAGTCCAAATTCGGCATCCTCGTGGTCGAAAACATCAATATCGGCCTGAATCGGGCAACATTTTAACCATTTCGAACAAAATCGCCGGTATCGGGACCTCGATGACCCCGACGGTGTCGTGACCGTTTAACCTGATCGCTTAGCAGAGTCCAAATTCGGCATCCTCGTGGTGGAAAACAATTCGGTTGTCAAGCATTGCTCAAGATCGACTGTTCCGATTGTTACGGTGGTCATATAAGTTGTCTCATAAGTTTGAACACATTTGAGTGCGCAAGGAGCAAGTTTGAGTCATCAAGATCGACTGTTCCGATTGTTACGGTGGTCATATAAGTTGTCTCATAAGTTTGAACACATTTGAGTGCGCAAGGAACAAGTTTGAGTCATACTCAAATGTTATGAGAACAAGTTTGAGTACGTTTGAGTACATTTGTATGCACTCAAACTTCAAATGTGTACGAAATCCCTGTGACACAATATGCATGTGCCTACATGGTACTTCGATGTCATACCCCATCGGGTCGGTCACATACGACTGATTCAGCGACCCGACAAGTATTTCGGCAGCTTATGTATATTCTCAATTCTGTGTGGTTTATGAGTCAATCTTGCTTATTCGACCACAAACTGTTGTGGCTGATACCACAGTGCAGCAATCATCAGTCCATATTAAGCACAGACTGTTGGATCGCACCGAAATGACCTAAACACCATTCACAAGTGATACAAACCAAGTGACTTGACAATTAAAGTTACATTTTTGCGCGTTTTAGCGCGTTTTTTAGGGAAATTTGGTCAATTTTCCCCGAATCTGGGACTGTTTAAAAAAATTACAAATTTTTTTTAGATTTGCTTAAATATTTTTTTCCAACCCTGGGGAATGCGGACATCAAAAAAGCTACAGGGCAGACCAATTCCTCTGAAGAATTCGGCCTCTTGCAAATTATCTCTGATGGGAAAGTTCAGTGTGCACTGTGTCACGTTAGATGACGATTAGACTGCATACAAACTCAGGCTCGAAAAAAGGAGAAAAAACCATAATCTAAAACGTCTTTGTGCCACACAGAAATCCCACTGTTGGTCCAAACTATGATTGGGACGACCATATGTCACACTGGTTCCGACATGCATATTCAAATTATTAACGACAGAACGATGTTTCACTGGTTGAACGATATACATCCCGCTGTGCCGCACTTGAAGCAAAATCATAAATCCGACTACCTCCGAATAAAACTACTCGGTTGGTGATAGACAGCAAATGTGCAAATCATTGCTAACAATATGTGCTCCGGTATGTTCTCACCTGAAACATCGGTAGTCTTTAATGGTCAGTGGCACCATAACAGAATTTGATGAAACTTCGCCTGCTTACATATCTGTTCTAGACCAGAACAGATCCCAAATATAAAATCAGTGGCTTCAAGTCCCATAATGGCTTCAAGGGTGATCGATAATTTGGATGGAAATTTCAAACCTTCGGACGCGAAAATTCGACTCCCGGCAGGGCTTAACGACCACATCTCTGCTTGTCGACCAGCATCTCGTAGCGTATAAAGTCACGTGACGTGCTGTTTTAGAGTGCAAACGGCGCCAGTTCAAACGTTTTCCGTACAAAATTCTCGATCTTGAGGCCATTTGGGACTTTGAACCACTGGATCTCAGGATTGGTTGCGATCTGAAATTTTATATTTGGGATTGTTCTAGTCTATGACAGATATATAAGCAGACGAAGTTTCATCAAATTCTGTTATGGTGCCACTGTCGTTTGAAGTCTATCTCGATTTGATCGTAAAACATCAACGTGACCGTAAACCGAGCTCATTACATGAACGTTATATTGACGAGTTTGATGCGACAGCGCTTGTCACAAGATGAGTAGACTAGTGATTAGTTTGGTCTCCCCCTGAAATTCTGCAAAAAAGAAAATTTGCGTGTTTCGGAAAAAAGCGGCAACTCAAAAAAGAGACCAGGAAGAGGTGACGGAGGAAAATCTGTATATATCATGGCCGTGTTGACCAAGCGTTTTATTTCACTCAAATCCATGGTTTCTCATGGTATGAGCGCCTTGTCAAAACAAGTGCTTCGACCAAAACAACACAGGGAAAGCGCAATGTCTAAGCGCAAGCGCAAGCGCATTGTTAACGACATTAGCGACCTCGATGACCCCAATGGCGTCGTGACCGTTGATCCGGTCACTTAACTGAGTTCAAATTCGGCATCCCCATGGTCGAAAACATCAATATCGGCCTGAATCGGCCAACATTTTAACCATTTCGAACAAAATCGCCGGTATCGGGACCTCGATGACGGCGACGGCGTCATGACCGTCGACCCGATCACTTAACTGAGTCCAAATTCGGTATCCCCGTGGTCAAAAACAGCTCTGTTGACAAGAACTGCTCAAGATCGACTGTTCCGATGGTCACCGTGGTCATATATCTAACAAGTTTGAACACATTTGAGTGCGCAAGGAACAAGTTTGAGTCATACTCAAATGTTATGAGAACAAGTTTGAGTACATTTGAGTACACTTGTATGCACTCAAACTTCGAATGTGTACGGAATCCCTGTGGGACCGAACAGTGCTGCAAACTACTTAGGTATCTCATTTCAATTCAAGTATGTTTTCGTTCATGGAGGGGTTTCGTCAGACAATGCTGACGTTCAAGTGGGACTTACCGGAGTTGATTCAATTCTACAGGGTCTGAATGTGGGTCAGCCTATGCAGATGATTACCGATGAGGATGCTTGGGTTCTGCATGAAGTCGCAGAGTTGAATGAAATGGTTATTGACTAAGTGATTCCTGTCTCTTTTCCATATCCATTTTAAAAATGTTTTTTTTAAATTCATTTTATTCCCGTTGGCTACCCAAACTCGGTGTTTTCTGCCTCATATGTAAATTTAGCTGCTACAAAGCTGCTTTCTGGTGTGATTTATGTTGATATCGCGTGAGTGGAATCCTGCGAGCCCTAACAGGATCCGTTACTGATTGCAGAACCGGAAACCGTCAACCGAGCCAAATCAACCAATGTTCGTTATTCGGAATGTTCGTCTCGTGCGATTTCGTGAATTGAATATTTGTTCGTTCACTCGCTCGTCAACTCGCTCGTTCACAATATGGGTTTTATGTTTACGATATAAAAATGACCAAAACAACAGGGAAGCGCAATGGGCGCACACGGGGCACACACGAATAACGATAACAAGACCAAACGTAACCGGGCACGCTCAACCTCAAACTCAACTTCAGACCTACAGTAACCCGTTCTCTTTGATTAGGAAAAACCTAGGAAAGACCAGACGGCCAACAAGATTTGGAATGGTTTAGAGCATGAGAATAATGACACACACAATATGGGTCACCGGAAAAGAATAATAACGCTAAACAAAAGGTAATCAAACACATAGAATAACAATAATAACAGCTTTACGAGAAATCCAACCTAATCTAGTCTAAAAACCCCGCTAAACAGTACTAAACTATGGGTATGATCACAATCACCGGACTACATCCCCCCTTGCACAGCTTCGTTGTACCACAACGACGATTCAACAGTGCGGCATTGTGTGATCTGAACACCATGACACAAGGTAAAAGGGGCGAATTTACATCCCAGTCAGGCCGGCACAAGGCAAGCAACAAAACCGAGAAGCCGCTCTCCTCTATAGCCGTTTGCAACATAGTGACAGATGATCGTCCATTGAAGATGTAGAACCACAGCAGAAAGATTGAACAGTGTGAAACATTATCAGGGGCAGACATTGTCGAAGGCACCACCATAGAGCAGAACCACGGGACAGTTGAAGTTGCCACACAGATGATCAGATGGAAGATGTTACTTTCATTACCGTTACGTTACTTTGTTTTACAAGTACAGGTCGATCCAATGCCAATCCATAATCGAACATCAGTGCAGCCAAGTAGCCATGTATGGGGGAACGATCACGGTATTGCGTTTAAATGGCAACAAAACGAAGAGGTACGTATAATCACGACGACATCTCGCCGGCTGATAGGAATAGGCGTATTATGGGCCACATCCATAAGCCGATAGGGAACTGTTGATACGTACTTTCGTTAAGCACATAGTCCAGACGACAATCGTGTGAAGTCATGAACGTGCTTCGCCATATCAGCATACATACGCATAGATCACGTTCCCTCCATAGTCGATGAAAACATGATAATCGAAAATCGTCCAACATCCGTAGAAACGTATCGAGTAACGGTTAACGGTAGAAAGTAACAAACGGCAAACGGCGAATAACATGAAGTTCATAATTGTACGCGTCCCGATCTGCTCGATGCCTTAGTCTGCGACCCCGAATCAGAACTCTTTAGCTGCAGCAACAAATTGATGTTAGCGAACGGTTTCATATTCCGCTTCTCCGCCACACCATTAAAATGACGCCAACCCTGGCGTTGCAGAAGCGAAGTTGAATAGCACAGCATAAAACGATGTTGGCGAATGCCAAGTTTAAACAGCGACGTTGTTGTGGTGGCACGAATGACGTAGCACCAAATAGTACCAGTACAGAAGAATACAGGGATGTGCAGACGTTGCTAGCCACATCGCACATGTGTAGGCCCTCTACCAGTCACCACTCTATTCGGACACTAGGTAATCGTGTACCTCGCCGTTAGAGATTAGTGATTCGATCACCAAAATTCGATAGAATTTGGACGTCCATGGTGAGATCACAGATCGATGCATCGCAACACATGCATTTCATCGGAGACGGAATCAGATATAGGCATCGCAATTAAATGGACACCGGTTGCATCGAAGGCAAGCAACATCGTAACGAAATAAATTTCAACGGCAAACGCGACGAAAATCAAATTGTTAGTTGAACTCGATAACGATATATACATTATGTACAATTTCGTTTCCACATCTCGACGTTAACATTTGGTTGGCTTGACGAAGCGCAAATCATAACGTTCGTTTGCGCGCTCATTTCGACCAGCCACTGGTTTCGGTTTTTCGGTCACGTCAAAGTCAGTATGGCCACTCGAATCAGATCGTTCCCAAGCTTTCGAGTTTCGCTGTTTGAACCGAGCTTTCTTCCCATACAGCGGTTTCATTGAACGCACGACGTCAGTGCTCACAACCATTTGCGTTCCAGGTTTAGGACTGACATTGCCCGATGATTCAGCGTTGTGCTCGTCACACTGTGGCACACGAGCATTGCACGAAACCTTTTTCATTGTGACATGGGGTGTATTCGATCCAGCACCCTTCACGTCGACACGATTGATCGGTGCAGACTTTTGCGCAACAAACACTGAGGAGACTCGAGGTTTGAAGACACGTTGACTTTTGGATGCAAAAGCGCCAACCATGCACTCACACGGTGCACCCAATGTGATTTCAGCAATAGCCATAGAGTCATCTTCGATCGTGAACGGCATAATGCAGATACGGTAGTTCACTTTCAGTTTCAGCATCACGAACTCGCGTTGACTTGATGCATTTTGTGTCAAACGACATGCTTTCGTGCCCACTCGACGCTCAATTTCACGCAACGCAGATTCCGAAATCACGTTTGTCGATCGATTCAAATCAAGCACCATGTCGAATGGTTGACTCTCGATAAAGCCAAACACTTGTGGTCGATTAGCACCAAACCATTGCGGCGTCTCAAGCCATTCACATTCCGAATCTGGCGGTTCCGAGACACAATGTTGTGACAACCCTCCGACGGTTTTGATTGACACATGGGCAGGGTTTTTCGAATTTCGTTGTCCAATCGTTTTCACCTTTCGCACCCGACCGTGTGTAACTAGCCCACATTGACATGGTTCCTCGAAAGGGCACGTAGGACACCAATCGTAGTCTTCATCAGAGTCGGACAAACGGGTTTCAATGTACTGTGGCTCCCTGGTGTGAACCACAGATCGCTGAGCAGCCGACGCTACGTTATTGGCAGTAGCACTAGCCGACGATGTCTGCGGGAACGTCACTTCTTGTTTGACTTGATGTTTGTTCGAACAGTTATGTGCCATGTGAGTCGGGTCACGGTCAATGTAACACGCACGACCATTTGCACCCAGTGGGTTATCCTTGCGATAGAACCGATCATGAACAACAGCTCCACGTGATGCACCAGACGTCAGTTGCAATTGCTGTTGTTGTACGGGTCCGGTTTGTTGATGAACACCATTTTTGTGCGGACATTCATGTGAGCGATGGCCCACTTCGTTGCAAATCCAGCACGTGTGACCACCTTCCGGCATTTGACCACGACCACTTCGCTGCAAGTGATCGCTACGATAACCACGCTGTTCGCCGTAGAACTGACTGTACGAGCCTCGACCGAATCCTCGACCACGACCACTTCGAACAGTAGGGTCGGGCATACTGTTTGCAGTCACACTGTTGCGTATCGCTTCATCGTGAGCGGCTTTTGACGGATTCAAGTTCTCAAATGTCCATTTCATGCCAATACTTTCCTTCGCCATCATGTACGCACGCAAACATGAGACCATTTCAGTAATGTCCTGAGTATCGATGCGACAGATAGCCAAATGTGACTTGAAGAGCTCCGGTAAGCCCTGTCGAAACATAGTTGCCGCATTCTCCGAGAACTGATGTGCTTTCGCACGCGGGAACAACTTGGCTGTAAACGTGTTGACACGCTGCAAGTAGGTATCGATTGTGTCTTTAGTCGGCTGCCATTCAAGTTTCGACATTTGCAAGTCAGCCGTGTAAGCGTGCGTATCAGCACCATAGGATCTCCAAGTTCGCGCACTGCCTTGCGATAATGAAATCGACTCGAACCCAAGGCATTCCACAGCCGTTTTGTTTGATAAACCCGACATCATGTACAACACGAACGCTGCTTCTTCGTTTGTACTCGCACCAACGTTGCCACGCAGTTCTCGCACTTCGATTCTGCTCCCTCATAAACTTGTGCGCCACCATTCTTTCGATAGATCGCAATGTGTTTGCCCAATTCGACTCGACGATTAGCAGTAATGGACCAGTTTGTCTGTCCTGATGTTTCAACTGAGGTTCGATACGTTTGATCAGGATCGCCATCAGCTGGATCGAAGTAGTAATCGTTATCAGTGAACGATTCTTGACCAATAATTTGCTGTCGCACAATCGAAGCTGGATCAAACTGCACTTGACGTTGTCGATGACTGATTGTCGATGAGACTGTGCGATTCGATGAAGTAGCCAGCACAGGTGCACGTGGCTGCTGATTGAGCGATGTCGAGTCCTGTGCCATTTGCGTGGCGATAGGATTCGGTGCAGCAGTGCGGATCAACTGCGGATGTCCATGTCGACCACCACACACACTACAATCACAAATGTTGGTATCGGGCAACAGCCAATACACGCCAGGTTCGCTACCAGGCATCCGAAGTCCTTGCTGCTGTGTGTTAGACACAGACGCCAATGGTGCACCCGCAACAGAAGTTTCAGTCGAATGACGAACACCGCCAGTAGGCATCACCGGAGCGCGATGTGCTTGCGTCAACGCGCTCGGTCGAGCGGCTTGTGATGGATAACGTTGAGGTTCGACTGGTTGCTGGTTATAATGCGACGTTGGCGTTTGAGACATCGGATATATGTTCATTTGCTGCTGGTAACGCATCATTGAATGTTGATCGGGTTGCTGTCCATCAATGTTATGCATCACAGGCTGATCGATCAGCTCTTGTTGTGCATCAACATATTCATCATCAGTATTGGCCGCTAACATCATCGCAGCATCGTTTTGGTTCACATTTTCATCGTGTGGCACCGCAACATCAATAGGTCCTTCATTTCGAGAGGACAGTGGCACTCCAGTAGCCTGCGGTTGGGGTAGATTAGCCATTGAAATATCGAGTCGTTGCAGCGCTTGCAGGAACGTAATTTGCGCTTCCTGGATATTCTTCAGTCCCATTTGTCCGAAAAATGACAGCACATCAAAGTTGTGAACCACCCAATTAGTCAAGTCGTCGTAGTCCCGATCTTCGTGCGCACGTGCCAAATAATATTGCATCTTGGCAACCATCACCGGATCTTTCAACTGCCATTCAACCACATCAAGACTGACGAAGCCGTTTTTCAACGGTCGAATCAACACGTGCGGTATTTTGTCACCTCGAGCACGAGCTTCATCAGTATCCAAACCAGGTACTGGCATTGTCGTAAAATTGTTCTCATCTTCTTCATCGTCGGCCTGCGGGATCGCATTGTTAGCTGGTCGCTCAACAATAGGCGGCGGTTGGTTCTGTCGCACCCTGGTAGTGCTATTTCGCTCAATGCTCATGTTCGAACCAGCTCGTTGAATAGGCGACGGGTCAGCCAAAGCAGCACCTTGTTGTCGCTGCATCGGACCAGGGTTCGGTGTTGAAGTAGCCGGGCCTGCACATCCATGGGCTGGATGTTGGTCATAGGCATCGAGTCGCTTTTGTGCACGAGCCACATTTGCATTATTCTGACCAGCGGACAGAATTTCAGCACGATTTTCAGCAAGTCTGGGCCGACCCCGAGTCGTTCGAGTGTTCACAGAAACAACAGGGGGCTGTGTGATACGGCGTTGCACATTCAGTGTATTAACAGACGGTTGTGTGGGCGGACCCCGCTGTCGTTCAAGAAACTGTTCGGTGTTGTTCATCTGTTGTGCTGCCGGTCCATAAACAGGAGCAGCATTTCCGAATGGTGGCACTTCGAACACATTTGTGGCCAAATTTTGCAGCTGTTGTCTCAAAAGAGAGCATTCTGCTGTCGTATGTGACGGTGAGTCACAATTCATACACCTTGGTCGTCGCATTCGGTTCATTGCATCAAAGCCAGTAGCTGCACTTTGATTGTCACCCATTATAATGCGCAAAATTTACGAATGAAAGCCAGAAAATTTAGAAAACTTTGTTTTTATTTCGCCGGTTGCAGTTATTCGATGCACACACTGCTCGTCGTAGTAGTTGTTGGGTATAGTACACGTTAAACCCAAGAAACAATGCCGAGGCCGGACTGTTTGTTGACGCGACGAACAAGCAAACAGAAAATTTTTGCTCAGAAAGCCTCAGCCCGGTGGTTTGTCAAATT